>JAIUCV010000410.1:600000-764986 GCA_026724425.1 Erythrophleum ivorense | reverse complement strand
AAAAGTCCCTAAGTAAAAGTGAGATAAAGCCAAAAGTCTCATGAAATAAGTGAGGCTAAGTTAAAAGTCCTTGAAATGGGTAGGACTAATCCAAGAGTCCTATATATTTTGGGTGAGACTAGACCAAAAGAGCTTAGAGCATGTTCTTGACATTATTGGATCTCTCTGACTTTGTGACAATGTTTATGATTGATACTTGGAAGCATTTGTTGCATGCTAGCTCTCTTTGACATGATAACATACCATATATGCATTCTTGAAAAAGGTGAATGAGCTATTGGAATTCTTTTAATCTCACTCTCTCTCACTTTATGTTTAATGATGTCTAAGTGATGCTCATGGAACCAAGAATGGAGGCCAAGAAGCTTGAGACATGTTTACTTTGACAATAGAATAGATTTTGATGTAAATTAATGTCAAAGTGTACATGTATATGGTATTTATGAGATGTAACTTTTTGCTCATATGTAAAAGTATATAAATATATTGTATGAACCATATTTAGGCCCAAATGTATGGTATCTTGAATTTTGACATACTTGTGCCATAGGATGTGTAACGTTTGATTTTTATTAAATGACAAAAATGGGCGTATTTTGAAAGCAAGTCCTCTGAAATAAATTAGTTAAAGTCCCAAAAAATTTGAGTGAGATTCTAGACTCCTAAAAATGAAAATCCTAGCCTCAGGCGAAAGGAAAAACAAAGCTAAAATGAAGAAACAAATTTTGACAGAAAATCTTACGAAACGTAATAACATTTTTGTAACTTTGAGTAAATTTTGGAATTCACATAAGAGGGTTTTTTAAATAAAATTTTTGAGTTCTCCAGGGTTTTCAGAGGCCCTAAAAACCATAAGAAGTCCCAGGACAGTTAAATCCCCTCTGGTGGACGTTTTTCAATGTCAATGTACTCGAACTTTGATTGATTCGTTCATAAAGGTTTTAGCTCTGATTTGAGTGATTCCAAAAGCATTTTACTAAATTGGGAACCTAAATTTTATAATGGAGAAGATGGTTCCCAAAAAGGAGGTAAAACGAATGAGAAACAAAAATGCCAAGAATGAAGGGCAAAATGAGAATTTTTGAAAAAGCCATTCTCCTCCACCTATAAATAGGAGGCACCCCACTCTCTTCATCAGTTAGTCTTATATTTTTCTCTCCAAATTCAGAGAAGAAAGCTAGGGTTTAGGCGCACCAAGGGAAGAAGAGGGAGAAGAGAAATCAAAGGCTTAAGGTATGGTTTCTTGGTAGTTTTTCATGCTTTCTTCCATCCAAACCTCCTTTCCTCCATTCTCCTTTATTTTCTTTAATTAAATGAAGTTTACAAATCTGTTTTAAGGGAGAAACTTAGGGAAAAATTCAGATTTGAAGAGAGGAGTCTAGAGAAAGCAAGATTCAAGTGAAAAAAAAGCAAGAAAATAAGGTAATTTCTTCTTCCATGGTTGATATTCTTTCTTTCCCTTTCTCTACCATTTCGCCTCACCTAAGAAACCCTAGGAGGGTTTGACTTTTAAGTAGAATGAAGGTGATTCTAAGGAAAAAGGGTGTGGAGATTAAGAATATGCAAAGGGAATTAAAAAAAATCCATGAAATTTCAAGATGCAATTTCTAGGTTTTCAATTACACCGTGTAAATTTTGATTTTGTACAATGATTCCTAGGCCTAAATAAGAGTTTAAATGAGTTCCTAAGATCCCTAGAAGTTTCCCTATGTGCATCTTCCCTTGATAAATAAAGAAAACTCCACGGAACCTATTATGCTCCATTGTCTCGACTAAGAAGGGTTACCATAGCTAGGGAGAGTTTTAAATTTTTGTAAACCCATTTTTGAGTCATATATGATAAATGAATATGAAGGGAAGCCTTGAGAGAAATTTAGAAACCATAGAAAGTGAGATGGTGCTTTATGTTCCATAATATGACCTAAAGAAGTAACATATAGTTAGGCTCTGGTTTTGATTGTGTGATGACTCCAAAAGGCTTAAAAGGAGTTAAGAATCATATTTGAAAGGAAAGAATAAAGCCTAGAATTTATTTGAGGGGTGTTGCTTCAGTAAGTGCATTTGTAGAACCATAATGAGGGTTATAGATCAAGCTAGAATCTAAGCAAGTTGTATGGCCTTAGAATTAATTCCATGAACCTAATTGACTTCCATAAATTGTGTTTGGGCCAAGAGATATTGTCCCCACACTTTTGTGTGTGTGTGGCTGAAAGAGAAAGCTTGGATTCAAGAGAAAAAGTGTGTAATTATATCCAAGGTAGCTCACTCCTCCTTCTCTCATGTATGATTGCTTGCTTTACTTGTCTTTGAATGTGTGTATGTGTATTTTTAAGCCATGAAAAGTTCTCTAGCCTGACTTTGATTCCATAGTACCATGATGTTACAATATGCTTTCATATAATGTTTATGATGTGTACTTAGGTTTGCTTGAGTATGGTGAGGCCAAGAACCTTTAGCCATAGTGAGGATGAGCCAAGAACCCTTAAGATTGGTTGAGACAAAGTAAAGAGTCTCCCAAATGTGAGGTTGACTCCCAAAAGCATGGTTAAGTCCAATAACCTCTTAAAGGATGGGTGAGGCAAGTCCAAAATCCACAAGTAAATGGATGAGACCAATCCACTTGCTTGTTAAGCCCTTGTATGCTATGTATGAATTTCTTAAATGATGAAAATGCCTCTTGAATATTTGCATATGCCAACATGACCATACGTGCATTTATGAGACTTGTTTGCATCTTTTATGCATGATTGAATGGGAGATAAGCTATTGGGATTCTTTTAATCTCATCCCCTCCTCTCCAATGTTCTAACATTCTAGGTGGACCAAGAGAGCAAGGTAATGGAAGCCAACCACCTTGAAGATGAGAGGATGACATTAAAGTATTTGAATTTTGCTACTTTAAGGCCATACAAATAGCAAAAGATGTAACCAATGGATGCATATGTATTATGATGTTATGAACACATGTAATTATTGTAGCGTCCAATTTTCGTTAAAGATGGAAACGAGCGCGTTTTCAAAGCAAGCCCCCTGAAATGAATTTGTTAAGGTCCCAACAAATTTGAGTAACATTCTAGACTCCTAAAAATGAGAATCCTAGCCTTAGATGGAAGAAAAAATGGAGCTAGAATGAAGAAACAAATTTTGACAAAAATCTTACGAAACGTAATGGCATTTTTGTAATTTTGAGCAAATTTTAGAATTCACATAGGAGGGCTTTTTAAATGAAAGTTTTGAGTTTTCCGGGATTCTCAGAAGCCCTGAAAACCATGGGAAGCCTCGGGACAGTTAAATCCCCTCCAGTAGATGTTTTCCAATATCAGTATACCCGAACTTTGACGGATCCTTTTGAGAAGGTTTTAGCTCCGATTTGAGTGATTCCAAAGGCATTTTACTAAATTGGGAACCTAAATTTTATAATAGAAAAGATAGTTCTCAAAAAGGAGCTAAAATAAAGAAGAAACAAAAATGCCAAGATGAAGGGTAAAATAGAAATTTTTGAAAAAGTCATTCTCCTCCACCTATAAATAGGAGCCGCCCCACTCTCTCCTTCATTTAGTCTCAGATTTTTTGCCCAATTTTAGAAAAGAAGGCTAGGGTTTAGGAGCACCAAAGGGAGAGAAGAAGAAGGAGAAATTCAAGGCATAAGGTATGGAAATTGCTTGTTTTTCATGCTTTCTCTTAGCTAATCTCTTGATGTGCATGCTCCAAACCCGAATTCCATGCCTTATTTTGTGATGATTCTGTATGAACAAGTGCATTAAGGATGGGAGATGAGTTTGGTAAGTTGAAATGATCCATTTAGTCAAAAATGAATTAATTTGACATTTGATACCGGCAAATTCCATTGCTAAAAGTATTGAATTTATGAAAATAGATACTATAGGCACTTTGTGATATAAATTAAGTGCTATCTTAATATGGTATTACATGATTCATGGCTTCTCCTTGGTTTCTACTTCTTCTCCCTTTTCAGCCAGACCTAGAACTATATAGAAAAGGATGAGTTTCAGCCTTAGCAAGGTAGGAATAAGAGTTTTGGAGCATGAGAAATAAGAATATGAATTAGAACCAAAGGTAAAGCTTTAAAATTTAAGATATGAAAATTAGGGCAAACCTTAGGAGTTTTGTGATTATTAAGAAGTATTTAGAGCCATATGAATTCATGTCTAAGAAGTCGAGAAGTCAAGGAACATGGGTGTGTATCAAATTTCTAGCAAGAAACAACAAAAGCTTATAATGCTCTTCCATAAGTGAGGTCTCAACCAAGAGGTAGAAAGCATAGGTAAAGAGTGTTTCTTTGAGTTCTAATAAATTTAGACACTTAGGTATGATGAATAAATAATTATGGATGCATTGGATTGAATTTAGGAGCCATAGAATGGAAGTTGAGATTTTAAAGGCCTAAATGAGGTTAATGAAATAAGTTAGTTTTGAACCCCTCTAACTGTGACAACCCTACCTTCTAATCATTGTAATTATAGTTAAATGTACGATTAATAATTAATTATCAAGGTTTGAGTGGTTACAATCTATCACATTGTGAAAATATGGGAAAAATTTAAACCTTGATGTTAGGGTTATCACCATAGCACCATAGAAATCAAAATTTGCATAAAAGAAATCCTACTACCATAAGGGGTTTATGATTCAACCATTCATCAGTTTCAATACCCAATAACCTTCCACAAGTGTTCTTATATCGTCTCCTACCATTACCGTTGAAGAAATTGGGGTTTCTAGGCTAAAAGGAGTAGGTTGGGGACTTGCGCCGTAGCCTATTCCTTCCCCGTTGTGGCCAAGTTGCTATTTGGAATCACTGGACAAATTTCACAAATCTCACCGCCGCAATAGCCACGGCGAGTTAGACCTTCGCCGCGGCCAACCTATGTGGCGCCGCGGCAGAAACGCGTCCTGGAACTACTGGTCTCAACCCCCAGGATTCTTGCCTCGGCATAATATATTTGCACTGCGGTGAGTTTTGCTTCTATCCAACACCTATTTTATTTTCTCGACTCCCGCCGCGACAGGACATAATGCGCCGCGGTGAGTTTTGGTTCTGTTACCCTCCTGGGTGATTTTTTTCGCTCTATGCCGTGGCGAGATTTATCAGGCCGCGGCGTTCCTCTCCACTGTCACTCCTTGGGCCAATTTTCCTCCCTTGCGCCGTGGCGGGATTGGTTACGCCGTGGCGCCCTTCGGCTCTGTCTCTCATTTGGCCGCGGTGAAGCCCTCTTAGCTGCAGCGGAACTCCCTCCTATGACCACATTACCCAAATTTCACCCCCCTACACTCTAAATCTCATCTTGGAAACACTCCAGGTCTACCTTCCTTTATTTTATGTGATTCTAATGTGTTTATCTACCCTATTTACCCATCAATCCATCCATTACCATTGCAAAACTTAAATACTACTTCCTACTTGCCTAACTAGCTCATATCAGCGAATTCATGAATATATGACAGCAAGAACACATGCATTAACAGCAATTAACATCTCATGCACAACCCATGGAGATTCCATTTAACAATAGCTTATGTCCACATCCAAGACATCATATGACTACAATTCCCAATCATATGACTACAATTCCTATATAGTAATCCATATCACAATTTCAACAAAACTACATATATAATGCTATAAGTTCATACATTTATATTCTACTATAATGAGATTTAAATCCTTAACAGTTACATTTCGATCAAACAAAATATGAACGCCTACACTTGGCAACATGATTACATGATGATGCTATGTAAACTAATAACAAAATTGCATCTACCCTATTCTATGCAGACCAAGTATAGCTCCCCACACCTGGCCTCAGCTCATGGATGTTCTTCCACTTGCTTACCCTTGTCCTTATCTGAGGAACCTTCACCTGAAATATTAATCCCATAAAACGGGGTGAGATATAAATCTCAGTAACCAAGGCAATTCCATCATATATCCAGTTTAATTAGCATATAAGCATGAATCAAAATCAACGTTAGAATCATATCCATCATATCAACAAATGAATCAATTAAGCTATCATGATTACTATCCCATACTAGCAATCATATTATCACATGTTAAAGGCCATTAACACCGGGAGAGGCTCATCCACGGCACCTACTCCCTATTGAGCACAACCGGGGTTCAGTGCATCTAGGTTTGATCATAACTCGATACTTGATCGAAGCACATGCACGGGTGGCAAACCGCACCACAGCTCCACCATGGACTCACAAGGTCCAATCACAATTCAACAAATAGCCAATCAATTCATTCAACATTTCAAATCATTCATATACAACAACATATGAAATTAAATCAAATATATACATGGAATTGATATAACCTGTTTACCTTACTTGTACACAAATTGCAACAGCCACCACAAATCCTAAATTCGGATTAGAGTGTCCTTCACCAAAAAACTCAATATTTCACCCAAAATCCTAAGCAAATTCGTATAGAATTAATACCCATTTTATAAATCAGCTATGGGAGTCTCAAATTAACAAATGAAGCATCAAAATGGAGGGTTTAAACTCACCTAATGTCAGCCCTAACCTCAACCTACGAATTTCACCAAGAAAATCCCCAAACACTCACATTTCAGATTTTGGGTAGGATGAAAATGCTCCAAATAAAAAATAATCAGGCCAAATTAAAGAGAAAGATGAGGAGATTAAGTTGTATGACTATTACCTTGGCTAAATCTTGCTCCAAATGTGAGGAAATGCAAATTCTTGCCCCCAACCCTAGCCTCCTTCTCCACCTCCGAATTTGCTTCTTGAGTCTTTATGTTTTAGCAAGTGTGAGGAAGAGGCTGATGTATTAGGGTTTTAGGTGGGTTTAAGTTGGGTCAAAGATGGGTCATAGGTTGCTCCAAGGTCCAACTTCATTTGGGCTTCAGATTTTAGCTTATTGGGCCAGTTTTAAAGTGTTGGGCTGCAGAATTTTGTTGGGCCAGTTCTTATACATTGGGTTGCTGAAGTTTAATTAAGTTTGGGCCAAGTTTGAAGAGCTCAAGAATGTGGGTCTACACAAGGGTTATTAGGCCACTTAGAAGAGTCTATACAAGGTGGATTTTGGGCCTCCATCACACTAAATTGGGTTGGGTCTGCACCTAACCCATTGGGCCTCCATTAGCCTCTTATCATAATCTATTAATTTAAGCCTAGATAGGATTTCTATCTTAATTAAATCTCAACTCATATTAATTATTCCTAATTAATCTAATCCGTAATACCTTAATTAATTATGAGGTGTTACACTAACCAAGCATGCAGTGACTCATATGAGTTTCTTAAGATCTTGAGACTTGTAGCAAGCAAAAGTTTGAGGTTTGGAAAGAAAAAGACTAAAGGTTGCTTCATAATAGGCTTAAACTAGTCATAATTGATACTTTGAGTCCTAATAAGATTAAGTAAGAATTATGAAGCCTAAAATAAGTTCAATAGGATTAATTTATCTTGTAATTGTCATATGTAGGTCAAGTTAACCCAAAATCACTCATTTATGAGTGCCAAGCCAAAGAAAGTAAAGGGAAAGAAAGATAATAAGTGGGTTAGTGGTAGATTCAAGTTTCTTGAATCACAAGGTAGCTTTATCTCCTTTTCATGCATACTTTTGAGTGCTTGAATGATTTTAAATACTTATGTATGTGTTGCTCAATATTTTCATGAGAAATGTTTCATTATGTTTTTCAAATAAGTTATATGAGTATGATATGTTTATGAAAGCCTATGTGATGGCTTCTGGCTTCTCTAAGGCATGGAATTGGGTGCAGTAACTCTTTTTAAGCCCTAGGTTGAGAATAGCTGAGCCAAGTAAAGTTTATGATGATGCCAGGGCTTATATATAAGTGAATTTTCATCTTTTATGATGCATTTGATTCATATAAGGCATAAGTATAGCATTCTTGAACCACATGTATAACATACCCTTATGGCATTCTTGTATGCATTGAATTGGTTAAGATTAGCTATTGAGATTCTCTCGAATCTCACCCCTATACTTCCAATAACCATTTCAGGTTCACCAAGTCAAAGCCAAGATCATGAGAAGATTTAAATATTAGAGATACGATGTATTAGCAATCTTGTAGTACTAAATTTTGTCATGTATATCTATATCACACCTTACATATATCCTTATGGCTTTATGATGTATATGATGATCACATGTCATGTTTTATGATGGAATCATGTGTAAGAATATAAGAATAGCAATGTATGACCATTAGTGGCAATGTGTATGCATTATGGTAGAATTTGATATATGAGATGATATAATGGATGTATGTAATCTTGGGTATCAAAAGGTCAAATTTTGATCTAACTATTTTGGTATGGACATGGAATAATTAGAAATGTCATTTACGATACAAGAAATATACTCAAAGTAGAAGAAAATCATTTGGACACCAAATGGTCCAAATTGGAATCAAAGTTGGTCTTAAATTCTCTATAAACAACTTCTATATCAAAAATGGCATAGATGATATAGTTTGAGCCTAAGATTTGGCATGCATTTAGACTCCTCCTAAAGCTTTCTAGTAACTTAAGAACCATAATTTTTGGAGCTATACAGAATATTTTACAAAGTTTTGAAATTGTACAGAATTTTCAAAATGGTCTTGTTACTACTTCGTGTCTTTCAGGGGCTAAATGAACTCTAATACTAATGAAGTTTTACAGGCATATAGTTGCTATAATAAAATTTTTGTGGTCACTAAGATCACCTAATTTGGAGTCGTATACCTCAAGATATACATTTTTAAAGGTTTAGGTTTGTCATATATCTTCCATTTCAACCAGAGTTAATGTTCCATTGCATTTGATAGGGCAAATGAACTCAATTTTGCCTGAAATTGTTACATTATATAATTAACATCCTAAAATTTCCATAACACCTAATTTACATCATTTGGAGTTGTATAGACCTAGTTATGAATTTTTAAAGTTAGTGCACGTTGGTGTTCAAGCTATCATCTTGGGTTGGAGAGAGTTTTAAGGTGTTCCATAAGCTAGGCATGATAAAATAAGTATGAATACACTTGTTTATGATGAAAAGGAATTAAGGGAAAGAAAGAACCAAGTTTGGACCTTTATAGCTCGAAATGACCCATTAATGACCTGATTTCGGTGTTGAAAGCTTATCAATGAATGTGAATTTTGCTTGAAATCTCATGTCTGATATGAATGAGTTAGTAAAAGCTAGGTATAAAAAATATCATGCAATTGCATATTATTGTGAAACAATCAATAATTCACATAATTTGAAAACAATAAATACAAGTAACTAAGAAACTTAAGCAAACCATCCTCACATATATATAAGAATGAAGGAAAAGCTTTCTTGACACACAATTTCAATTATTTCTTTTTTGTCTCCTTCTTTTCTTCCATGGCCTTACACATACACTTGGATGATATTTGACTTGTTTGGCCTAAACAAATCAAATAAAAGATAAAATGATCAATGAAACCATATTTATACTCATGTTAGTCTTACATATGCAAACTAGGTCTTTAAGTATAACTTATAGTGTAATGTCCCACATCAGATAGGAGGATCTTGGACATTCCATACAGAGCCCTTAGCAATATTATCCTCGTTATGGCACCAGACACATTGGCTAGGTGGGGTGTTGTTTTCAAGGTCACCTCAATTAGTCACAACCCAAAATGCATCACTGAGAGGCAGAGTACTACTCCCACTTATATGGACCTAGCCCAGGATCTTCCTATCCGATGTGGGACATTACATATGGCCTTTTTGTATTCCTTAAGGAGCCACTTCTAAAAATTCAACTTTTAAGCTTTAAAATCTCATCATATATGATCTTCATAATTCCTATGAAACTCATTAGAATCATCAAAAATATCATTGAACCCACTAAGTGTCATACTATAATGAGATAGCACAAAATTTACATTTTAATATGCTTATAACATCATTTTTCTTATTTTCAACACTTTTTGCAGCAAAAAATTAAGCATAAATGCATGACTTTTCTAGTTAGATCTCAAAATTCATCCTTAAAACATTTGCCCCAACTAGCAACATCACAAAAAAGAGTAAAAAAATTCAAGTTCCTAGTCATGCACATCAAACTACCACATTTCCATAATTTCACATTGATGCATATTATAGCTACTAATTTCAAAAATTCATATCTTGAGCCAAAGACTCTAAATCATGCAAATTAAGACTCTACGGAAAGCTTATGACATGAAATACCTGTTGTAAAAATTTTAGGTCAAAAAAACATTTGTTTGGGCCATGAAAATCCAATGAAATAGTAATCATATCAAAATTTTAGGTACAACCAAACTTAAAACTTTAAGCATGCATATCTTTGGGTATATTGCTCCAAATTAGGTGATCCTAGTGGCTATGGAAAGCGTATAATGACAACTAAATTTCATAAGCATTGGTTTCCATTTGACTCCTTAAATACAATAAAAAATCAAAAACTAACTCTATGAACAGTACCTAGGAAAATCTACATTTTTCAGCCAATTTTGAAAAAATTATAATAAATTCTATAGAGTTCCAAAAATTATGTTCTTTGGCTCTATGAAAAGCTCTAAATGAGATCTAAATACGTGCCAAATTTTATCCAAAAATCATTCATTTGATTAGATTTTGGTTAAGGGGTAGAAAGTGGCTCAAATTGATGCATATGTGATACCAAATGGTTCAAAATGAGTTTACTCTCTATTACTCTTCTTAAGCGAATTTCTTGCGTTGTGCCACAGTGAGGCATCTATAACTTCTTTGGTGTAATAATCAATAATTAAGAATTTGAACTGAACTTGATAAATTAAAATAGGAACACACTAAAGTAAGGCAAATTAAGCCTAAATGAGGTTAGGATGTTAATGAGAGCATCTTAAAATGTGGTTAGACCCTGAGGTTAGCTTGAAACTGAAGCCAAAATAGCCAAACAAAAAGCTACAAAGGCCAGTAGCATTTTTGTAATTTCAGGTAAATTTTAGAAAACTCAAAGGAGGAATTTTTAAATGGAAAAATTGAGTTTCCCAGGGTTCTTATAGGCCTTAAAAACCATAGGAATTCCCAAAATGGTCAAAACCCCTCCAGTTTGAATTCTAGAGTATTATTTAACTAAAACTTTGACCGAATCATTCACTAAGATTTTAAATCTAATTTGGATGAACCTAAAGCCATTTTATGAATTAGAGGACCTAAGTTTTATGATAAAAAAGATGATTTTCAAAAAAGAGTTGAAATGAACCCAAATAGAAAGAACTAAAATGAGGAACTAAATTATAATTTTCAAAAGTTATAAAAATGGACTTTTAGGCTTCTTTAAAATGTCCCTCTTCTGCCTTCTCTCTTGATCAACTTTCTTGCACTCCAAAATAGATCCAAAATCTGTTCAAGGAGGTTCACCAAAAAAGGAAGCCAAGGGAGGAAGAAGCTGTTTTGAAAAGGTAAGAAATACACACTTTTTCACACCTTCTCCTTCACTAAGCTTCTTTCCCTCATTTTCCTCTATTCTCCCATGGTTTTGATAGTTTGTTTAGGCATGTTTGGTGGCTGGTTTAGTAAGAGGGAGAGAGAAATTAGAATAGCTCTTGAAAGTATAAGGAAGTGCACTCGAAAGGCTTCCAAAAAAGGTAATTCTCCATGCCTATCATGCATCCTTTAGCTCTTCTCCTTTCTTTTACTTTTTAGCCAGAATTGAGACCATATGTTAAGGGTCTAATTTGATTTATACTTGATAGTAAGTGAGGCTTTGAGGCATGGGAAACCAAATGGAACAATTAGAATTCAAAGGAAACCAATAGATAACAAAGTATGGCCATTAGGGTTTTGAATGCTCCTAAGAATTTATAAAGCTTTCAAATGGTAATTTAGGTTATCTAAGAATATGTATGAATTCCCAAGATATCTAAAAAGCTTCATGGATGGCAATTTCCCTAGGAAATGGAAGTTTTGAATTATGATGTTTCTAGTCTATTAGATGTGTTATGGATGGAAGATGATATTGGTAAACCCATATGACCCTTTTAATCAAAATTAAATTATTTAGGCTTATGATAATGATTATTTTCGCTGTTAAAAGTGTGAAGTTCATGAAAATAATTGTTTTATGCCATTTGTGATATAATTTGAGAGATGTCTTGTTATGGTGTGACACTTGGTCACGGCTCAACCCTCTTCTGCATCACACTCTTTAAATTTTGTCCCACACATACCAGACCTCCATCTACGAACATCCTAAGGTTTATTATATCTTAATTTGTAAGGCTTTAATGGTAACCAACTAACTAAACTACCTAACATACCCTCACATCTACTTAGAGACTAAGGTATTGATTTCAAATCTCTTTATCAATCATATATAAACTAATTTATGAATTATTGACAGCAACAAGATTCATAAACCATTAACATGATCATTCATGATGATACAATAACATACTTTAAGTGACAAGTCTTATATCCATACTAATAAGGTTCTCCATCAGATATAAATGAGTGCATCTATTAGATTCGAAATTATATAAGGCTTAACTCCCTATTAGGTACATCATAGATCACCAAAATGTAAAACTCCTACACTTAGCAATATGATTACATGATGATGCTATATAAAAGAACAAAAAAAAAAGCACCTATCCTAAGTTAGATCAACCCAAATGTAGCAGTCCCTTACACATGGTCTTAACTCAGATGTTCATTCACTTGCTTCCCCTTATCCTTACCCGAAGAGCTTCACCTGAAATAATTAGCCCATGAAATAGGGTAAGATGCAAATCTCAATAACCAGAGGTAAATTTCATTCATATGCTTCAAATTAATTAACATATATGCATTAAACCAAATGAGCATTAGAAAACATCATAATATCAGCAAATGAAATAGTTGAATTACCAGTGACTACTATCCCATACTAGTAATCACATTCAACATGTTAAAGGCTAATAACGCTGGGAGAGGCCCGTCCACAGCACCAACTTCCCAGTGAGCACAACCTGGGCTCAGTGTATACAAGAGTCTGATCACAACTCGATGCCCGATTGAAGTATGATGCATAGGTGGTAGTTGCACCACAACTCCACCATGGACTCACAAGGTCCAATTATAACATATCAGATAGCCAACCATTCATTTAGCATTCGAAATCATATATGTGCAGCATATATAAGATTAAATTGAATATATACACAGAATTAAAATTAACCCTGGTTATCTCACTCTATGGACAATTTTTGAAGGCTACCAGCAGTACCAAAACCACCCTATGATCATAATATCAAACAATGACTACTCTAATAATCATTTATAGCAACAAACCAAATATCCAAAGAATTAAACTACCAATGCCTACTTGGAGGACACTTACCTAGCTACCAAGGAGTCTTAAATTTGGACTTGAGCCTCACCTACCCAAAATTTCCAAAATACCCACTTAATTTTTTGGATAAATTTGCATAAAATCAATGCCCATATTATAAATCAACCATAATGGTCTTAAACCAATAAAAACTATCTCAATATGGGAAGGAAATACTTACCCTATCACTCTCCTAGCCTCAACCTCCAAAATCCTCCCTAAAAACACCAAACACATTTTAGATTTGGGTGTAGGTGGAAAATGTTCCAAATGAAAAATCAATTAGGCCAAATTAAAGAGGAAGAAGAGAGGGTTAAGTTATATATAAGTTACCTTGGTTGATTTTGACTTTAAAAGTGGAAAATGATGGAATTGTGCCAGAACCCTAGCCACCTCCTAATACCTCTTAATTTTCTTTGCTCTCAAAGTGTTTATGCAAAATGAAGGGAAAAAGGCTGAATGAACTTTAGGTTTTAGGGTTTAAGTTAGGTTGTGTGTAATGTCCAATTTTCATAAAAACATAAAAAATGGATAAGTTATAAAAGGAAATCTCCTAAATGGAAAGATGTGAAGCTAAATAAAATTAGGAGAAAATTATAAATAATGAAAAATGAGGATCCAAGGCTTAAGATGCACAAAAACCAAAGCTAGAGTTTTAAATAAAATCAGATGAAAGGTATGGCATTTTCGTAATTTTAGGCACTTTTAGAAAATACAAAGGAGGATATTTTTAAATGAAAAAAATTAAGTTTTTTGAGATTTTCAGTGGCTCTAAAAACTATAGGAACTCCTAGACTGGTTCAAATCCTTCTAATTTATGTTTTAGAGCCTCAGTTGACCCAAACTTAAACTGGTTCATTCGGGAAGGTTTTAATCCAATTTGAGTGAAACCAAAGCCATTTTATAAGTTAGAGGACCTAAATTTTATGATGGAAAAGATATTTCTCAAAAAGGGGTTGAAAAGAACCTAAATAGCAAGAGCTAAGAAAAAGGAACATAAAGGGAATTTTTTTAAAAGAATTTTCAAAAAACTTCATTCTTATAACACCTCCTACTCTTCTCCTCATGTTAACTGACCTAGCTTCTATCCAAATAGAGGAGAGACCAATTAAGAAAGGCACACAATAAGGGAGCCAAGGAGGAGGGAAAAAGCTTACAAAAAAGGTAAGAAAAACCTTATATTTTTATGCTCCTTTTTTCATTGAACTTATTCTCCTCCTTCTCCTCTCTTTTCCTATGATTTTAGTGTTTGATTTAGGACTATTTTGGGACTTTTTTAGTAGGGGGAGCTTAGAATTTGAAGAAGAGGATAGAATCAAAGGAAAAAGCTCTTGACAAGGTTTAGAATCAAGGTAAGAATCATGATTATTGTTGCTTCTTCTTTGTTGATCCTCCTTGGGTGAAATTCGGCGAATTATAGAACACATAGGAAGGGTTGAGTTTTGACCAAAACTACGCAAGAAACCTAAGTTTTAGAGTGTGGGAAACAAGATTATGCAAGTGGGATTGAAAAAGAAGCATTAGAAATCAAGTTACAAAACTTAGGGATTTAGTTGTGCCTTGACAAATATGAAGCTTCCTAGTAGTAATTTTAGTTGTCTAAGAGTGTGTATGGGTTCTTAAGACACCTACAAAGCCTTACATTATGCCAACTCCCTAAAGAAAATTTGCAAAACTCCAAGGGCTCCATACTAAGTGCATGCCTCAGCCAAACAAGCTCCATGCACCTAGGGAGTGTTTTAAATTTTTTTCTAAGGCTAGAAAGGTACTAAATATGATAGATGAACATCAAAGAAAGCCTTGGAATAAATTTAGGAAACATGGTTTGTGAGATAGAGGTATAGGCTCCATTTTAAGATAAAAAAGCAACTTGTACCTAGGCTCCTTGAAATGAATTTGTGATGATTCCAAGGAGTCTAAATGGAGTCAAGAGACTTTTATTGAAGGAGAAATTGGAGCCAAGATCATGAATTCTAATGGTTGCTTCATTATGTCTTATATGAAACTATTATGGAGTCATATGGGAAAGTGAGTTTCCATGAAGTGTGTATAAACTTAAAGCTTGTTCCAATGATTAAAATTATGTCTTATTTGATGTGCCTAGGCTAAGGAAATCAAGTGCCACATAGTTGCAAGTGCTTGGCCAAAAAAGGGGAGAAGTGTTAAGGAAAAAAGTATGTGAATCTTGCTTTAAGGTAACTCTTTAACCTTTCTCATATGCATTGCTTGGATGTTTACTTGTCTTTGAGTGCTTGTGTGTATATTTAAAACTATGAGAAATGGTCCTAGTTATTGCTTACATATTATGGTACCATTATATTTCTTGAAATGTGTTATGAAATGCAAAATAGCTTAAATAGGTTTGGTTATGCCAAAAGTCCCTTAACATGGGTGAGGATAAGCCAAAAGTCCCTAAGAAGGGTGAGACAAAGCCAAAACTCTCAAGAAGAGTGAGGCTAAGTCAAAAGTCCCTTAAAAGTGGGTGAGGCAATTCAAAAGTCCCAAGGAAGATGGGTGAGACTAGACCAATGCCCTTAAGAGTTGTTTGCTATGTATGAGTTTATATGACAAAGAAAATGCTTTATGTATGTTCACTAGTAGCCTAAATGTCATACATGTATTCTTTGACACAATATGCACCCATTATGTATGTGTGAAAGGGTTAAAAGCTATTGGATTCTTTTAAATCTCACTTTTTCCCCACAAATGTCTAACCATGTCTAGGTGAGCCAAATGGACTAAGAAATGGAGGCCAACAATATTGAAGAATAAGACTTTGATAATGAAGTAGAGAAATAGGCCTTTTAATAGCATTTTGATGTCAATATTTGTAACTACATATTGTATATATGATGTAGATCCTTGAACATGTTCAATTGTATATAAATATGATGTATGTATCCATTTTGGAACCAAATGAATGAATACATGAGTTTTTACCACCCATGAGCCTTTATGTGCATGTGTATAAATGCAAGTGGCAAGGTGAGAATGAGTTCCATGGTGATTTCAATCATTTGACATGCTTTTATATGTTGTGATTATACTTTTTAGATGTGCTCAAATGGTTATGGAGTGTTAGGAAAGTCATTGGTGGCTTTATGATACCATTATGGATTTCAAAATTAACCAATTCTTGAGATGAACCAAAGTCAGACCAAATGGAGGGTTTTGCATGAATTTTTCCAGCAAGTAGGTCTCATTTCATAGAGCCAAAGAGCACTCAATTTTGAGCTCTAGATAATTTATATTATTTTTCAAAGTTGACCAAATTATGCAGAATTGGTATATGTACTGTTTATATGATCAACTTGATTCTCTACATCACACATAAGCCAAATGAAGTCTAATGCCATGAAATTTTACATGCATAAGCTAGACATTATAAGCTTTCCATAGCCACTAAGAGCACATCATTTGGAACTTTGTAGAGGCAGAACCAAATTTTTAAAATTTCAGGTTCTGGGGCTATCTAAGAACTGACATGAAGTACTGTTCTATTGATTTTCATGGGTTAATGCTTCTTCCCTTGGTTTAGAACTATTTTTACTCATTATTTAACATTTATATATTTCCAAAAAGCTATTATATACATAATTTCAATTTTTCTATAATTATTTATGAATTTTCAAAGTTCATGTTAGAAATTTATGATAGCAAACCTGAGATCAATTATGGTTGTTATTCAAATTTGGTTTCAAATTCGTTATTCATGAGATGAGTTATGATGTTTATGATATGATTAGATATGTTATGGATGGAAAATGATATAATGAGCTCATATGGTCCCTAAAGGATGAAATGAATTAGTTAAGCTTTCTGTTACACAATTATTCATGCATGAAAGTGACACACCCCTTGCAAATGTGTACCAATATACCACATATGTGTTAGAATAGCCTATGTGACCATGTAAGAGTTAAGAGGTTAAGTTATTACATTGTGGGCTAACCTAAAGGTCCAAATCCAAGTGGGTTCAGATTTTTAGCTTGTTAGGCCAAACTTGAGAGGTTGGGCTGCAGAACTTCTAAGGTTTTGTAAGGTCTTAGGCTAAGTCTCACAATAAGAAGTTAGGTCTACATAAAATATAATTGGACCTCCATTAGTTTTTATCCTTGGTATACTTAAATTAATTATGGGCCTAAATTAAGCTTTTAACCTAATTGAATCTTAAATCCACATTAATAACTTATTTTTTCTATAAGTTCCATTTCTCCTTTTCCACTTAATTACTTTTCTTAATTACCCCCACTATTTCTCTAATTCATCACAATTATCCTTAATTAATTTCAAGGTGTTACAACAAACAAATACAAGCAATCAATGACAATCAAACAATCAAGATAAAATATACAAGAATGGATGAAAAGTTACCTTTCTCAATAAGCACAATTTTCCCTCATTGGTTCCTACTTCCCTTTCTCGACCACACAAGCACAACTGGGAGAAACTTGATTTGCTTGGCCTAGACACATCAAACAAGATATAAATGTATCAATGGAACCATCTCTTGCCTTACATAAGCCTTACATAAGCCAATTTTTAGCCTTAAGTTTCTATATGTCTCCATTTAGTAGCATAATGAAGCAACTCATATAATTCATCATCTTGTTCCAATCTCTCACTTAATTTTTAAGTCATATGACTCCATTTAAACTTATTAGAGTTATCATAAACTCAAATTAAAGATCTTAGCACCAAGTTGTTTCTTTATGTATAATGGAACCCCTAAACTTTCAGCTTATAAAATAAGGCTTCTAAATTCAAATCAATGTTCCTTTGTATTTATAATTCATATCTAGACAATTTCTATCTTTTGAATCAAAGAAAACTCTTCTTAGGTGCTTCATAGGAGCCTTGGCCAGACCTATATATATGGAGGCACTGATAGAGTTTCATTCCATTCATTTAGTATGAATTCCTTAGCCTCTTTTTAACTCAATCATACTCTTACATGGTCTAAAATATCATTTTAAAGTCTCATATTTTCATAAGTGTAATTAAAATCATAATTTACATAACTTGCCACCAATGGCTTCCTTTGAATTCTATTAGTTCCATATAATTCTCTATGCTTTAAAACCCTATTTCCTATCAAGTTTGGGCCAAAATCAAACTCTTTTCATAGTCCCCCCCTAGGCTGGCCGAAATGAAAAAGCATAGAAAGAACCAAGGAAACAAGTTTTACAAGAAGCATACCTTGTTTGCTTCCTTATTAAATGGTGTTTCTTAAGCTTCTAAGGTTTCTTCGAAACTCTCCCTTCCCTCTACTGAACCATCCATAAAACACCACCATTTAGTGTTTCAATACCATGGAGAGAAAAAGGAGAAGAATATTAGAAAAAGGGAAAAGCATGAAAGGAGAGCATTTTCTTACCTTTTTAACTTGGTTTTCTTCCTCTTTTCCCTTGCTTCTTGTACGCCACAAAGACTAAGTTTAGTTCTATTTTAGAGCCAAGAAAGTCAATTTATAGGAAGGCTAAGGATGTGCTAGCCTCATAAAGAGAAAGGAGATGTTTTATAATGTTTTTCAAAATGCCCATTATACTGCACCACTTTAATTCCTCTGTTTGAGCTTATTTTTAATTTCTTTTTGAGAATTATCTTTTTCATTGCAAAATTTAGGTCTTCTAATTTTTAAAAGCTTTGGTTTTCACATTAATTGGGTTTAAAACCTTACTAAATCATTTGGTCAAAGTTTCAATCAACTGACAACCTAAATCTCTCCGGAGGGTTTTAACCATTCTAACTGTTCCTATGGTTTTCTAGGCTTTTGAGAACCCTAGTTGAGCTCAATTTTATCATTTAAAACTCCTTTTTTGAGTTTTCCAAAAGTTATCTAAATTATTATTTTGTCATTATGTTTCGATTCATTCCATTTGGCCTTTTCAGTTCCAATTTTGAGCCATCCTTGGTTTTTTTAGATGCTCTATTTAGCATTCTAACCTTAATTTATCTCAATTCACTTTATCGAGGGTCCTTATTTCATTAACCAAATGGTTCTAATTTTGATTTTTCATAATTCGTACTAGCCTTCTCTAGGCCCATGACCCCTCATAAACAATTCATTCCACTCTTTAAAAAATTATTTTGAATTTCTAAATCATAGGATATTACACTAAAAGCCATATAGTCCAATTAGGCATATTTGAATCCTAATTTTTCACTTTGAAAAAATAGAGTTCCTAAATTTATTTTGATGGTTCTTTTAGTGTTTATAATTTATATCTAGACCACTCATAACTTTAGAATCAATAAAACAACTCCTTAGGTATCCAAACCAAAGCTTGGCCGAGACATACATACCTAGTCCCTTGTAGTTTTGTTTGCATCTTAGGGAATTTGATAGTTTCAAGATTTCCATGATTCATTCCTCATTCAATTATGGTATTAAAGAGTTTAATTAACTCCCCTAGGGTTTTGAGTCTCCCAAGGGCAATACTAGACCCTAAATGAGTCCTACAGCATTCTATTGGTTCTTTATCAATTCTAATAACATATTCTTATTCTTCACCCTTCAAAAACCCTTAATTTCACCATGGTTTCATTTATTATATACTCCTGTTCTTTAGCCTTTGTCTTGGCCAAAACTTAAGGTGGTTAGGGTTCCAAAATTTTACAAATTTTTCTAGCCTAAATTACATATCATTTGAAAGTACATTATAACAAATGGTAAATTTCGTAAAATGACAAAATGAGTTGTATAAGAGCAAGCTCCTTAAAATCTCCCAAAATATTTGCGTAGTATCCAAGGCTCCTAAAATTAATAATCTTAGGCTCAGACGACAATAAAAATGGAGCTAGGACAATAAAGTAAAATTGTAACAAAAATTGACGAAACGTAGTAGCATTTTCATAATTACGCGCAAATTTTGGAAAAACTCACAGAGGGCTTTTTAAGTGGAAAATTTGAGTTGCCTAGGGTTCTTAGAGGCCTTGAAAACTATGGGAAGTTCCAAGACAGTTAAAGCCCTTCCCGGTGTACATTTTTCAATGATGGTAAACCCGAACTTTGATAGATTTGCTCGAGAAGGTTTTAGCTCCAAATTGAGTGATTTCAAAAGCATTTTATTAAATTGGAAACTTAAATTTTATAATGAAAAAGACGGTTCTCAAAAAGGAGTTAAAACAAAGCTAAAACAAAAATGCCACAATGGAAGGATAAAATTGGAATTTTTGTAAATGGATTATTCTTGAAAGTTCCACAACTTTCACGCCCTTTCTCCCATCTTCTTTAGGCTAACCTTCCTCTGCCAAAAATAGAAAAGAGTAGTATCTTGGGTGCCTAAGAGAAAGAGAGAAAGGAGGAAGAAAATGAAGAAAAAGGTAGGCAAATTCAAGGATTTTCATGCTTCTTCCTCTTTCAACTTTGCTCTTTCCCCTTCCAAGCTTTCTTTCTATGATTTTATTGAATTAAATGGTTCTATTTTGAGGACAGAACAAAGGGAAAGGTTCAAAAATTGAGGGAAGCATTCAAGCAAAGGAAGAAGCATCAAAAGGGAGCTAGGAATCTAAGGTATTTCTTGTTTCTTGTTGCTTCTTCTCCTTGCTTTCTCTTGATGTGTATTTTGGCCTTAACTAGAACCATATGGGGGAAGGATTTTTTGTCTAAAAACAAGAGAGAAACTTGGGTTTTGATCATGTGGAAGTAGAATATGCCAAGAAATTGTAAGAAAAACTAATGAAAATTAAGTTAGAAAGTGTGGAGTTCTTGAAGGTTTCGTAAAAACTGATTTAGTACATGTATTTCCTAGACTATGTAAGTGTTCAATTGAGCTCCTAAGACCTCTAGGAAGTTGACAGTCATGTCGCGCAACCTCAAAATAAAACTAAGTTGGAAAATATATAACTAGTGGTGCAACCTAGATCATCTCCTTAGGAAATGGAATTCAATGTTTAATTAGATTTTTCTAAGTGTAAGAGGATCCTAAAAGCTATCTAAGTAAAAGGGGGTTTTGTAACACCTTCATTTCTAGCTCATACCCATCATGCCTTACATGCTCATATACGTATGGGAAGCATAAACGGGAGATCATTTTCTTTGGGTTCATATTCTTTCTCACATGGCATCATGCATGGGTAGACATTGACTTTAGTGTCACATGGATCGGGTGAGCTCTTTCCATGTATCCTCATGTTTAATTGCACTATTAAGACTCATTTCAATCCCAAAAATATGCTTTAAACCCATGGAAAGCAAAGAGGGATATGAGACATGCAAATTCGTTTTCAGCAGATTTGGCCTCATTTTTGGGCAAAGTTTGGAAATTCATAACTAAATATAGAAAAATTGAAAACATGTGATCTCGGTCATTCTGAAAATCTTAGTACGTCTACTTCATTCTAAAAATATGTTCAAGTCATAAAATACCACAAATAATGCGTTTCACACGCGAAATCATCTGAAGGTCGGAGGGGTTCCTGATACTGTCACAGTTTACTGATATGAACTTCAAAAATGTCTAACTAATTCCAAAAAAATACACTGCATGAAAATGATATCACTATGGAAAGATGTGGATGTTAACTAGAGAGGAAAAATGTCTCCAGATCAATTCATGAAACCAAACTCCCGAAAACTGATTGAAACACTACCTCGGGTCTGGTAGGATGACTGATTCTGGGCTGGAACTTTGAAAATGTATATCTTCCTCTCTAGACCTCCAAATGAGGTGCTTCCAGTTGCTACAAGTCACTGTGACTATCTAGTTTCTGCTATAAAATTTTGTAATCATTGGATCACGTTTGCCCCTCGAATGACACAATTCCACAACTGACCAAATGAACAGTGTTTTTGAAAATCTGAAATTTTGTTACCAACTTCGAAAAATCATAGAGAATGCTATAGACCTCCAAATGACTTGATCTTTAGCTTCCCAAAAAGCTCTAGACAAGATCTAGTCATATGCCAAATTTCCAGGCAAGAGGATGTCATTTGGTCAGATTTGGACATTATGAGGCAAAGGGCTACTTTCTTGTGTTAAAAAGTGGCTAATGGGGTCCAACTTTGCTTCTCCTACCTCCAAGGCCCTAGGAGCACGTGGGAAAGCATCAACCTAGGTCATTAAACATGGCTCAAGTGTCTAACAACCCAGATTTGCAAAACTCACTCTCCCACACCATCACATACACCATGCACATAATGGCAAAATCTTACTATTCATACCAAAAGCTTGCTACATCCCTCAAGATGGTTCTAATTCTCCTACATACATGTTATATACATTCATTTACAAGCATTCATAGGTGCTACATCATGTACATCAATAATTTACATTCCTTGACTTAGCTACAAAATGAATACAAGAGGCTCTTTTACAATCCCTTCATTGAGTTCCCTAGCTTCAAGCTTGGTGGCTCCCATCTCTTGCCTCACTTGGTCCACCTAGCATGTTGGGATGGTGGAGAGGGGGAGTGAGATTCAAAGAATCTCAATAGCTCATCTCTCATTCAATCATACATACAAAGCATGCAAACAAGTCTTACAATGTATGCATGGACATATTAGCATGTGAAATCATAAGAAAAGCATTTGCAACATTTAAGTTGGCCATACATAAGAAAAGCATTTTCAACATGTGAGTAGGCCATACATAACATATAAAAGCTTGCCAAGTAAATGGATTAGCCTTACCCACTCACTTATGGATTTTGGACTTGTCTCACCCATTCTCTAAGAGGTTCTTAGACTCAACCCTTGCTCTTTGGGAGTCAACCTCACTTTTGGGAGACTCTTTACTTTGTCTCAACCAACTTAAGGGTTTTTGGCTCATCCTCACCATGGCTAAAGGGATTTTGGCTTTTCCATACTCAAGCAAACCCAAACAATCACATAAAACATCATTGAAATACATAAGGCATCATCATGCTAGCATACTTTTCATGGTTCAAAATATATATACACACAAGCAAGACAATGTAAGCACACATCTTATGCATGAAAGAAGGTGGAGAGAGCTACCTTATTGGTTATTCACAAACTTTCCTTTCAACTTGTCTCCTCCCTTATGGGTTTCACCATCAACTCTAGATGGGAGTGCTTCTCTTGAGCCTAGCCACACAAGAAGCATAGAATTATTCTCTGAACACTTATTCATGAGTTAGGGATTTCTTTCTAGCAACCCTACTAAGCATATAAAGCTAGAGGTTCTTTCTCTCACTAGAAACTCATCAACTCTCCTTCCTCTCTCAAGCTCTCAAGAAAGGAAGCAAGGGAGAATTAAAGATATGTGAGTCATGGTCTTCTTCCAAAGGGATTTTCTACTCTGCCTCCTCTGAACCAAGCTCAAAACGTGGCTACTTTAACTACCAAAACCGTAAGAAGAGAGGATAAGGAGAGAAGAACAACATGCTAAGAGAAAAGCTATAGAAATCCTTACCTTTCTTGTTCTTCCTTCTTCCTCTAGGCTTCTCTCTCCCTCCTATGCTTTTTTCTCTATCTTAGAGTGAGCTTAAGTCGGTTACAGAGTAAAAGAAGAAGTTAGGACACTTTAATAACTTGAATCCTCTTTTTTCACGCTTTTTCGGACTAACCCTCGCTATAGCGAGCCATAACCCTCGCTATGGCGAGCTCGAATCAGTCCCAGACCCCTGCCTTTGCTACAGCGTGCGCTACGGCGAGCAACTCCTTGGTTTTTGTATGGGGTACCCGAACTCGCTATAGCTAGAAGCATTCTCGCTATAGCTAGAAGGCACTCTCGCTACAGCTAGGCTATAGCGAACAGGTACATTCGCTATAGCCAGGCTATAGCTAGCAGACTTAGAAAATTTTTAGCCCTTCAAAATTTTCAGCTTTTTCTTTTCTTTCCCTTTTTTTTCTCTTTTCTTTTCTTCTTCTTTCTTTTTCCTGGTTGTTACAGGTTTTGCCTAAATTTAACTAACTAAAATTAAATTGAATTAAAGTTCTTAATCACTATCTAATTGCATGAACTAATGAGTGAATGATAGACATATGACTAGCTTTGGATTCGTCCCTTGGTATCCCCTATCCTTGTCCTAATTCAATTGTTAATATTCTGGTCTAAGAGTCTCTAATTGTGTTCATAGCAAAGCATCTTGAGTCACCACGCAAGATTCAAGAGATTAACAATCTAATGTTGAATTGAAACTTTAATCCCGTACTAAATCATTAATTCTTGCTTTTAAGATCAATGAACACTTAAATTTGATTGATTAGCCTCTGAATTATCACCTTAGGATGTTTAATTAATCAATCAAACTCCAAGAAATCCTTAAATCAAACAATTAAGCACACAATTTCACTTATACATTTTATCGAACAGCTTGATTGCATACATGGGAAATTAGAGGAGAAATGAAAATTTTAGTACATAATCCAATCAACTAATCAACAAAAGTATCCTAATTAGTGTCTAACAAACCACTAATTGTAAACAACACAAATTCCCAATCTAATACAACGTTAACCAAGATAATACAAGAAAGAGGAAAATGCTAGAAAGAGAGAAAATCTTAGCCAAAATTTCTTTGTTATCTCCATGGATTCATACTTCTCCAAGGTTGTTTTCTAAGTTAGCCATAAAAGAAGATTAGAAGTTCATGGAATGGATGGATGGAGGAGGGGAAAATGGAAAAGAATGGCTATGGCGTGTCGAGTATGGAGTGTGTAATGAAAAAATGAAATATACGATGGAATGATGTGTCCATTGAATGTGTTCTACTCCAGTGTGTTTTAATAAATCACGTGCCCCTTTCATGCCTCACTTTCACGTGCTGCTTCCTTTGTTTCTGCCCATGCCCTTTTTTTTTAATTCATTCCCATGTGTTTGCTTTCCTTTATATGTCCTTCATGTGTTCTGCCTATCACACATTATGCTCGAGCCCTTCTCTTCTTTTATTACAACATGGCTTCATCTTAGCCCACACATCTTCTTTCAAGCTTCTTCCTCCTTACCAATATAGAACACGGTGCCTCTTTTATTTACTATTCACATGATTGTGCATGTCTTCTTCTCTCATGACTTCCCACATTTCTACTGGACATTGCTGCATGGTTTTGTGCCTTGTGCTTACATGGAGGAAGAGGAAGTTGCTATAACATTGTATTCTTCATGATGATGTTCTACTACCATGTGAGATATATGCACATTGTTGTGTGTTGATCTCTTGCTAAACTCTCTGGAATGACCTGCTCTCTTGGTTCTGCCCAAGTATGATCACATGTTGCCTTTCACTTTAGCTTTTTATTGCTTTTTTTTTACAACCAAGCTTCATGCAGCTACTGCGTTTGAACCCGTGGCTTCTTCCTTTATTCCAATGTGATTCCTTTACTTGTGTTGCTCTTCATTTATGTCCCACTTGCTCTCTTTAATCTTCAGTCTCTTCATGAATCATATGGCTTGCATATGTGCTTCTTCTCCTCACAAAAATTCTAGCTCGTAGCTATCACATCAGACCTAAGCTCTTTCACGTGCTCTGCCTTTGGTGCTCTCATTTCTCTTCATTCCCACGTTAGTTTCTCTTCATCCTTAACTCATCTTGTTACTATCTACGTGGATCCATTTGTGCTTGCCACGAATGTGTTTAATTCCCTTCCTCCCTTCCAAGACCCTCTTACCCGTGGCTAAGCTAAGGGAGAAGAAATTTTATGATGTTTGGAGTTGTGCCTTCTTGTGTTTGCTCAGCCCTAAGCTTCCACATAAGTTGATGCCATTGTGAAGCTTTTTCTATGGTGAATGCTAGCCATGAATCAACATGGAGTGTATCTATAAAGCTTCTTCCAGCTTGTGTGGTTTCATCTTTCAAAACTCATGCTTCAGTATCCCTTTCATTGATTTGCAAACACGTGGAAAAGAATTTGTGTCTAAGTACGAAGGAGGTGTATAGGAAAATTCTCTTTCTTATTATTACTATATATATATAATTCATTTAAATTCTTTTCCACGTGTTTGCAGATTGTAATACCATATATATCTAACCCTATTCTTGGCATTCATAAGCTCCATATCATCATGTTCATAAGAGCACATGGAAAAGGAACCAACAATAATGGATTTAATTGCGTTACGTCATGCTTAAAAATTCACAATTGGTGTCACATGGATCGTGTGAGTTCATACCATACATCCTTATATTTAAATACATGATTACTACTCATTTGCATCATAAAATCTTGCTCATGAGCCAAGGAAACCGAAATGGAGCATAAATTGAACTTATTGAATTTCGGCCAGATTTGCCCCCATTCTATCCAAAATTTTGGAAAATCATAACTAAATCTAGAAAAATATAAATCATGTAATATTAGTCATTCTAGAAATATTGCAATGTGTACTTCATGTTAAAAATATGTACAAGTCATAACATCCCACACACAAAGCATTTGACACGCGAAATAGTCTGGGGGTCGAACTGGGTCCTGATGCTGCCACCGATATAAACTTCAAAAATGTCCAATTAATTCCAAAAAATTCCAATTTGAGTAAATGATACCAACATGGAAAGCTAAGGATATTATATAGAAGGAAAAAATCACTCCATACTAGTTCAAGCTCTGCCAGACCCTGAATTTCAATCAAACAGTGACTAAGGTCTGGTTGGACGCCTGACCCTGGACTAAATCTTTGAAAAATCATATCTCCCTCTCTAGACATCCAAATGGGGGGATTCTAGTTGTAAAAAGTCAGTAATAACCTTTAGTTTCTACCTATAATATTTCATAGCAAGTAGACTTCATTTGAGCCTCATGTGACAGAAAATAATTTCGGACCCAATGTAACAGTGCATCAGACCATTTCAAGAATTTTGGCCAACTTTAAAAAATCATCAAATATTCTATAGATCTCAGAAAATGATGATCCTTAGCTTCTCAAAAAGCTCTCAACATATTCTAATAGCATGCCAAATTTCAAATCAAGAATAAATTATTTAACTAAAAAGTGATATAGGGTTCTATTTTGGTCACTTTTGGCTCCACATAGGGTACCAAAATTGCCATTTGGCTTCTCTTGGGTCTTGGTACCTTTTGGGCAAGTCTAAAAGCATGATTAAGACTTGTGGAAGCTGCTCAAATGGTCCCAAACCATTTGCATCTCATTTTAGTCTCTCAACATCTATTTATGCATAATTACATCAAACCATCCAAGAGCCAATTTGCACAATGCTATTGATTTAGTATCATATAAAGTCTACATCATATTCATACATCATTTTACACTTGTCCATGGTCTTACATCACAAAAATATTACACACATTATTACTTTGACATTTAACCACCACTTAAAGTACATAATACACCAAAATAAAGATGTTTAACGTCCTTGGCTTGCATCTCCTTGACTTGGAACATCACCTAGACAATTCAAGAATGAAGGGAAAAGGGGAGTGAGATTCCAAGAATCTCAATAGCTCACACACCCATTCACACCACATTCAAGGCTACATACATCAATTTCATAACTATACAAGCATAAAGTGTGCAATAAATTTCATTCCATGCCACATTCACATGTCAAGATCACTTTCATGCTCTAGGGACTTTTGGTTTAACCTCACCCCATTTTTAGGACTTTTGGATTTGCCTCACTCTTGGTCTAGGGACTTTTGACTTTGCCTCACCCATTCAAGGGACTTTTGGCCTTATCTCACCCATGCCACGAGACTTTTGGCATCTCCTCACCTTCATCAAGGGATTTTTAGCATCACCTCACCCTTATGAGCTCTTTCCACTACCATAGTCATTCAAGACAACACATTGGTACCAATGCACAACAAGGATCAAGTGGCATGTCATCAAGCATCAAGAATGCATGCAAGCACACTAAGACATACATATGCACACAAGAATGCAAAGAGCATGAGGTGGAGAGCTACCTTTTTATTTATGTAAACTCACTTTGCAATTTCTTTTCCCTCCTTGGTTTCACAAGGGCACTTAGGTGGAGTAGGGTTCTCTTGGCCTAGACATTACAAACATCACACAATTACACACTTGAAGCAAGTCAAGACATTAAACTAAAGCTTATTACACACTTGGTTCCATAATGGACATATTAGTTCCATAAATGGCCTATTAAAGCAACTCATATCATTCAAGTGCTAGGCTCTATTCTCTTGTTATTTCTAGACTTCTTGGACTCATTTAAGGTCCTTGGAGCCATCATCAATTCAATTGCACCATTGGAAGACCAAGCTGCTTCATAAAGCACCATCATGGACACCATTGTCCCATCTCCCAATCCGTGGCTCCTAAATTTTTCCCAATGGTTCCTCCCATCTTCTAATACCATATGGAGTCCCAAATCAAGGCTAGAACAAATTAAAACACTCCCTAGCCCATTAAACCCCTCTTGGACGAGATAAGCATGAATTTGGGCTTCTTGGAGTTTCAAAATTTTCCTTGATGGGAAAGCCACTTGGGAAGGTTTCTAAGGGTCTTAGGAGCTCAAGAAAACATTCAAATAGCCAAGAAATTACTCACACAAAATCAGATTTCACAAAACCTCTAAGAACACTTCACTTTTCTAACTTAATTTCCTTTGGTTTTTCTTGGAATTTCTTGCCATATTCTTAATCCTTGCACTCTTTTCCCTAGGTTTCTCCCTTGATTCTGCCAAAAATCCAGCCCCTCCTACCCCATCCTAGGTTGGCCGAAACATACAAGAAGAAGGGACAAGAAGAGGCTACCATAGGAATGATATTTTACCTTGTTTTTCCTTAGTTTCTTGGATGTTTCTTCCCTTGGTTGGCTTCTCCTCTCCAAACAAGAAATTTCCCTCCTTGGTCTGACCTCAAAACAGAACCAAATCATTCAAAAAATCCATGGAAAGAAAGGAGGAAGAGAGGAGAACAAAATTGAAGGAAGATGGAGCAAGAAAATCCATGAAATTACCTAGTTTCTCCTTGGCTTTCTCCCTCTTTTTCTCCTCCCTTTGGTGCACCTAAGAGAACTGAAGATTTTCTGTATTTTGGACAAAAAGGGTCATGCTCATTAAAGAGGAGAAGAAGGGAGAAAAGTGTGGAACTCTTTAGAACATTTAAGAACCCATTATTTTCCGTAATGACAATTTTGTTTCAGCTTCGTTTTAGCTCCTTTTTAGAACTATCTTTTCCATCATAAATTTAAGTTCCCAATTTAATAAAATGCCTTTGGAATCACTCAAATTAGAGCTAAAACCTTCCCAAATGAACCAGTCAAGGTTTGGGTCAACTAACGTCTAAAAGAGTACACCGAAGGGGTTTTACCAGTCCTGGGGCTTTCCATGGTTTTTGGGGCCTCTAAGAACCCTGGGCAACTCAAAATTTTCATTTAAAAAGCCCTCTTAGGTGTTTTTTCCAAAATTACACTTATTAATGAAAATGCCACTATCCTTTTGGCAAATTTTTTGAATCACTCCGACCTCAGTTTCTGGGCAACTCAAGGATCAAATCCTCATTTTCTATTATTTAAAATTTTATCCAAATTTTATTTGGCCTTGAATCACTCATCTCAGGGGACTTACTTTTCAAACTGACCCGTTTCGGTGTTTTTACAACGTACCGGGCGTTACACAGATCAATGAAAGGGATCCTGAATCATGTCTTGGCTTACTTCAAGAGCATGATTGTGTGTTATTTATAATGTTTAGGCCAAGAGAATCCCAACCCAGCTCATTGTGCTTATGGAATCGAAAAGGGGAAGGAGAAAGACCAAGCTTGCATAAAAACCAAGGTAGCTCTCCATCTCATTTGTCTTGCATTCTTATATGTATCTATGTCATTGTGGGCATGTATATACTTTTGTGATTTGAGATCATGCCACTTGATGATTTGAGATTGCATTGGTACCAATGTATTGCCTTGAATGTTATTGATTGTGAAAAATGGCTCATAAGGGTGAGGTGATGTCAAAAGTTCCTTAATGCGGGTGAAGAGATGCCAAAAGTCTCATGGCATGGGTGAGACAAGGCCAAAAGTCTCTTGGATGGGTGAGGCTAAGTCAAAAATCTCTAGACCAAGGGTGAGACAAATCCAAAAGTCTTAGAAATGGGGTGAGACAAAACCAAAAGTCCCTAAAGCATATTCTTGAATTTGATATGAAATGGTGGTATAAAAGTGTGGCTTTGCATGCTTTATAATTGAGTTATTTTTTTTACTTGTGCCTTTGATGTATGTATGCCTTGAATGTGAGTGTGAATGGGTGTATGAGTTATTGATATTCCATGAATCTCACTCCCTTTCCCTCCTTCATCTTAATACATCTAGGTGGCACTCATAAAGCAATAAATACAAGTCAAAGGACTTGAGAAGCTATACTTTGACAATTATATAATTTTACTTGTAATTGAATGTCAAAGTGAACTTGTACATATTATTTTTGAATTTTGAACATTTGAGCAAATGTAATATCATATAGGAATGATGTAAGAACCATAATTAGCAACAAAGTAATGAGATTGTAAGTATTGTGTATTATATGGCTTATGATCAATTGTGTATTCTTGGATATGGAATAACCAAAATGAGATGTATAAGGTTTATGACTACTTGGGCAATTCATACAAGTTGTATTTATGTTTTCAAACTTACCCAAGAAGTGCCAAACACAAGGGAAAGCTATTTGGACCAAGTTGGCGCCTTATAAGATGCAAAATTGGCCATAATGGTGAGCTATGGCACAATCTGTCCAAATGGGCTCTTACTGATATGAAATTTGGCATACATATAGATCTTATTGAGAGCTCTTTAGAAAGCTAAAGTGTGTAATATTTGGAGGTCTACAGAATTTTTGGCAAATTTTTGAATTGGCAAAATTTCTGATTTTGGCACTAATACTGTTTATATGGTCTAAAAATATATCTCTATCATTCATAGGGCAAAGGATGTCCAATTACTGTGAAATTTAAAAAAAAAAAAAACTAGACCTTCCTAGCGACTTGTGACAACTAAAAGTACCTCATTTGGATGTCTATAGAGGAAGATATGAATTTTGGAAGTTTCTATTCTATTCTCAGCGCATAGTCAGACCCCCAACATTATTCCATCGATTTTCAGGGTCTAAATTCTCTTAGATTGATTTGGACCTTTTTTTTCCTTTAGTTAACATCTGTAGCTTTCCAAATTGGTATAGTTTGCATATATTGGACTTTTGTGGAATTAATCTTGCATTTCAAAGTTCATATCAATAGGTTGTATCAGTAATGCTGGGTAGTCTAACCTTTGTGTGTTTTTTATTGTCAAACATGGTCTAGATGATGTTTTTGTAGCTTGGAATTATTTTTAAAGTAAATTTAACATCCATATCTTTCCAGAAAGCTATGGGTTGCTTGATTTTAATTTTTTTAGATTTAGTTATGATTTTCCAAAGTTTCCAGCAGAAAACTGAAATTTTGACCTGAGGCAACACAAGCTTTGGGATGTTTATAATTTGTATGGATGGAAAATAATTAGAGAATGTTGTTAGTAAGCTTCTAGGATCCACATATCAAAATTTAAATTTTTAACCCCGACATAACGCAAAGGAATGACATTATTTATTCCTTTTTTCTTGGTTTTTCTTTACTTGCACATGAAAGTTACCTTGAATATGAGAATATGGAGTCTAATAAAGTATGGTGTAACATTTATTGGTATCAAAACAAAGGTTCAGGCACTTTTGCTCAGTGTTTAGCTCTTGAGTGATGCATTTGGCTTGTGATTGGGTGTGAATTACTTTGGATGTGGTAGAATAGCTATGTATGTATGCTCAAATTGTATTTGTGAGCTAAGATTGTGACTTTTTTTCAATTAAGACGGTTGAAACCAGAAGAGGCAAAGGTAGGGAAGATTAGTTAGAGATTCAAAGGTTCAGTCCGAGGACCCTCTGTGAGCTATCATGGAACAGCTCAACAGATATGAGATGTGATAGCTCTGCAGTAATAGGTTTTATGGTAGCAGCATGAGATGATTATGCGACTACAAGACTCTCTGGCTAAGCAAGAAGAAGCTAGGAGAGAAGCCCTTCTATGACACCATATATTTCTATCTTATTTCATAACATTCTCATGCATCATATCATGAATTCCGTGAAGGAAGTGAGAAAAGTCCATTAAAATAATGCATTTAATCGCGCTGCGTCATGTATAAAAATTTCATTCGGTATCACGTGGACCATGTGAGCTCATACAATATATTCTCATATTTAATTACATGATTACAACTCATTTGCGTCATAAAATGTGGCCCACAACTCATGGAATTCAAAGGGAAGCTCAAAATACTCATGTATATTTTCGGCCAAAATTTGGCTCTTTTCTGACTAAATTTTGAAAATTCATAACTAATTTAAAAAAATCAAACTCATGTATTCTTAGTCATTATAGAAAGCTACGAATATCTAATTCATAGTAAAAATATTTCCAGGCCATAAAATTCATCACAGAGGACTTTTGATATCCAAAATAGTCCAAAGGTCAAGCTATTCACTGGTGCTGTTATAGATTTCTGTAGCAAAATTTGAAAATGTCCATTTAACTCCACAAAAATCCAATCTATGCAAATAATATTAATCTAGAAAGATGTGGATGTTAGCTAGAGGAGAAAAGTAACTCCAAACTGCTTAGATATGCTAGACCTCAAAATTCAATAGAACAGTAACTGAGGTCGGGTGAAGCTCCTGATACTGGATAGAATTTTTAAAAATTCATATCTCCCTTTGCAGACCTCTAAATGAGGTGCTTCTAGTTGGTACAAGTCACTGGAAATGTCTAGTTTCTTTGTATAAAATTTTGTGGCAATGGGACATCATTTGAGCCCTATGTGATAGATTTCATTTTTGGATTAATATGAACAGTAACATGACAAAAACTAGAAAAATTGCCAACTTTGAAAATTCATCAAATATTTTGTAAATCTCCAAAAAGTATGTTCCTTAGCTTTCCAAAAATTACTCAACAAGCTCTAATTTTATGCAAAATCTCAAATTAAGAAGAGCTCATTTGGCTAAAAAATGATGTAGGGTTACATTATGATTAAATTTAGCTGCATGTAGGATACCAAAATGTCCAAATGGCTTTTCTTGGGGTTTGGCACCTCTTGGGCAAGTCTAAAAGAATAATTAGGACTTATGTGAGCTACCCAAATGGTCCTAAACCTCATGCATTTTATTTTGGCTATTTCATCCGCACACATGCATAATTCCATGAAGTTATTCATGAAGTTGCATTACCATAATATACTTAATTTGCATTCCATCATTCATATATTGTATCCTTTCATTTATACATCACCTATTATCATAATTACACATGTCTAAGAGGTCATAGACTATATACAAGCATGGGTTACAACATTTGACATAATTATGGTCTTAAAGTAGCAAAACTCAAGCACTTTGTTGTCAAACTCTTCTTTTCAAGGTGGTTGGCTTCCATTACTTGTCTACTTGGTCCACCTAGCATATGAGATCATTAGAAGGAAGGGAATGAGATTCAAAGAATTCCAATAGCTCATCTCCCATTCAATCATACATAATGGATGCAAACAAGTCTCATAAATGCATGTATGGTCATGTTGACAAGTGCAAACATTCAAGAAGCATTTTCATCATTTAAGAATGTCATACATAACATACAAAGGCTTGCCAAGCAAGTGGATTGGCCTCACCCATTCTTTAAGAGATTTTTGGACTCAACCATACTCTTGGCAGCCCATCTTGCTTTTGGGAGACTCTTTGCTTTGTCTTAACTAATCTCAAGGGTTCTTGGCTCATCTTCACTATGGCTAAGTGTTTTTGGCCTCACCATACTTAAGCAAACTAAAACACACATAAAAAACATCATATTAGAGAATATTGTAATATCATGGCACCATGGAATTAAAGTCATGCTAGAACACTTTTCATGACTTAAAAATACACATACATATATTCAAGATAAGCTAAGCACACATCCATGCATGAGAAAAGGTGGAGAGAGCTACCTTATACATAATTACACACTTTTTCCTTTGAATCCAAGATCCCCTTTTCAGCCACACACATACAAAAGTGTGGGGAAGTTTTCTATTGGCCTAAACACAATTTATGGAAGCCAATTAGGTTCATGAACTCAATTCTAAACCTTATTATGGTTCCATAATTGTACCTAACGAAGCAACACCACTCAATTAAATTCTAGGCTCTATTCTTTCCTTTCAAATATGATTTTTGACTCCTTTTAAGCCTATTAAAGTCATCACACAATCAAAACTAAGAGCCTAACTACATGTTGCTTCTTTAGGTTATAATATGGAACCTAAAGCACCAATTCACTTTCTATGGGTTATAAATTTCTCCCAAGACTTCCCTTCATATTCATTCATCATATATTACTCAAAAATGGGCTTAGAAAATTTTAAAACTCTCCCTAGCTACAGAAACCCCTTTAGGCTGAGGCTATAGAAGAAATGGGGCTTTTTGGAGTTTGCCTCATTTTCTCAAGGGAGGATGCATATGGGGAGCCTCTTAGGGATCTTGGGAGCTCATTTAAACTCTTATTTAGGCCTAAGAATCATCATACAAAATTAGATTTTATAAGATGCAATTGAAACCCTAGAAATTGCATCTTGAAATCTAATGGGTTTTTGTTAATTCCATTTTGCATATTCTTAATCTCCACACTCTTTTTCCTTAAATTCATCCTTGGTTCTGCCTAAAAATCAAGTACTCCTAGGATTTCTCATGTTAGGCGAAATGGAGGAGGAGAGGAACTAAAGGTAGCAACCATAAGAAGAGAAATTACCTAGTTTTATTACTTTTTCTCACTTGAATCTTGCTTTCTCCAAGCTCCTCTCTTCAAATCCGAAATTTCCCCTTAATATCTCCCTTAAAACAGATTTGAAAACTTTATTTTAATCAAAGGAAACAAAGAAGAATGGAGGAGAGGAAGTTTGGATGAAAGAAAGCATAGAAAACTACCAAGAATCCATACATTTTTCTTGATTTTTCTCCTCCTTTTCTTCCCCTTCTTGTGAGCCTAAGAGAGCAGATCATATTCTGTATTTTGGGCAGAAATTTCATGCTTAAGAAGATGGGAGAAGAAAGGAGAAGTGTGTGGGAGCTTCTAGAAACATACTTTTCCAAAAATTCCAAGAGTTCAATAAAGTATGGTGTTACATGCTTTTAGTGAAGAATATTTTAATGTAATTGATTTCTTTAAAGGAGCTTCTTCCTCCAAGAGTTAACCATAAAACTCACTCTTTTAGGAAACCAAAATTACCATGAGAAAGAGGAAAAGGAGTAGGAAAATGTTCGTAATAACATAATAGGCAAATTTAGCATGTTTACTTACCTATATGTGGCCTTCTTCCTCCTCACTTCCTTTCTTCTTTGTCATGCCTCCAAGAAACTTGAAATGGCTATGCTAGGTCTGTCACAAGTGAGGGAAAAGTGGAGGGTTGCCACCTATATATATATATCTAGGGTTTTTATGACCTTTTCAAAAATACTGATTTTGCCCTTTCATTTTAATTCCTCCATTAGAGCTCATTTGTTAGTATTTTTAGAAATTGATTGCTCTATAATAAAATTTAGGTTTTAATCTTCATTAAAAATGTTTAGTTTGCGTTATAATGCCTTAAATACAATCTAAAAAAGTTCAGTCAAAGTTACCTTAATCTGTACACCATTAAGGGTTTAATCAAACCAATCTCATTTAGTAAATCTGCTAACTTATTTCATCATATTATGATAAGGAATATTCATTTCTCAAGCCAATTCTTATGTTTCCTAAATCCCTTAATTTTCTATTGGTTAGGCCAACATTGCTCCCTTCTAATTCTAACTAACCTCTTCTGACCCGGTGACCTCTTTCTAGTTAATCCATTCCATTCTTTAGAGACTTAGTTTACAACATATAGAATATGACACTCCTTCTTTCTTTATCATGCCATCCATGGTTGGTTTGGAGTTGAATATGTTAGTTATGAAGAGAAGATAAAGATGGCATGGCTTTATGAATGAAAAAGTAAGTTATTTTAACAATTTTAAAAATGACTATTACATCCTTTACTTTAATTCCTTTGTTTGAACTCACTTTTTATTCTTTTCAAAAACCAACTGCTCCCTATTAAATTTTAGACTCTCTATTTCATTAAAAAATATTTGCTTAGGGGTTTCAAGGAGTTAAAACAATTTGAAAAAATTCAATCAAAACTATTGCTGCTAGGTATTCTAATTTGTAAACCTTCAGGATTTGATTGAACCAACTTCATTTAGTTAATCTACTAATCTTATATCATCATATTATGATGAGAGATATATATACCTCATGTTAATTTTCATGATATTTAAATCCTTGGCTTTTCCCACTTTACGATATTACCACTATTTACTCATTTTTTCACTATTTAAGGATTTTAGCCAAATTGAAGCCCTCTAATTAAACTAAGAATACTCTTTTACATTAAGCTAATGAGAATTATCCTGATTCCATTTATTTTTCATTTAAAATAAATCCCTAGTTTTCTGTATTGTTTTGGTCAAAATTATGATTTTGCCACTACATTCATTTCGCTATGATTTTGGTCTAAAAAGTCAAATCTTTCTGGATAACTCTGAGGCATAAGATATTTTAGGATCCTTTAAACTCATATAATCAATCTTTAGGTCCACAATGGCTTAAAATAGGTTAAAACAACTCAATTTTCATTTGTGCCACTAGTTACCTTAGTTTGTGTGTGCAATCAGGGTTTTGACCCATCTTATCAACTCTGGTTAATTTGGTTGCCTTCTTTTGTCATATAATGATGGGAAATAACATACTCTCTTAACATATTACTAAATATTTAAAATTTTGATTTTCCCTTATCACACTATTATACTAGTTGTTGTTACCTCTTCAGAGCCTAAAACTTGACTTTTTAGCTCATTTTTGTTCTCTAATTGGGCCTCTATTCTTTTTCCTCATATGATTTACTTTGATATGGGGGTCCTAGCTTAGTATAAAAATACTAACTATTTTAAGTAATCAGGTGCTGAAATATCAAATATTTCAAAAATAAGCAAATAGAAAACATACATAAAAACCTAGATATTAAAGGCCAAATTAACACCAACATTTTTGCCCTAAATAAAGACTTTTGTTCATCTTCCTTTGATTGATACATAAAACAAAAAGGTAAAGATAAGATACTTTTATAAACCCAATAAGAAAAACAAGATCAAGCATTGAATTCTACTCTTACTTTCTCCTTTTTTTTAATTAAAAACAAGAAATACAATATGCATGCTTTTCAAAAAAGAAAGAAAGAAAGAAATACAGCAAACATGCAAATTTGTACACCTCTATAGTATTCATAAACTATATGTATCCTAATATTCTTTTATTTTAATTTCTCATTGAGGCATAATATAGTATTTAAACTTGCTTTAGCATTCATATAGTATGATAAAAGTAATTTCCAATTCTGCAACATAACAAATATGTATAGGGATGATCATGGACTACTGGGTAAAGGCGGTAAGAACCATAAGCTTTAATGCAAATGTTAAATAAATCATGAAAACTAAAATAATTCTCTAAATTAAAATAAAGGAGTAATTGCAGTGGAAAGAATACTTATCTAATTGCCTTATGGGTTATGTAAAATCACGTTGAGGAGTTTACGCTTTGCTTTCACAACAATCTCCCTAAACCCTCTTTAGTCTAATATTTCTCAAGTGTATGTTAGGGTTCCATCTTAATCTCCTATTTATAAACCCTTTAAGTAGAGTCTTAATATAATACAACTTTTATATATATATTTTAATATCTAACGCTATTTTTTTAAAATTTTTTATAAGATTTGAAGATTGAATATAACCATCTCCTTGCTTTTTTATACATTTTTTTTAAATTATAGGCTTCAAATTTTTATATTTGTAATAATTCAAGTTTTCATATATATGGTGAACTTGTTAGATCTCTTTGAAAAGGAAAGTTGAAAAGATACCTAGTAAAAGATTAAGGCAAAATTATTAAAACATTCTTATGTGAAATGGGTATATCTTGAATGCTAAAATTATTAGATACTAGACATGATTCATTATTCCATATTAAGTTTCTCATTATGAATTGTGTGATGCTAAAATATTATTTTGAATATTGTCGGACTAAATTGTGTTGTGCTAAATTGTACTGGAATAGTAAGGTGGGAACTAGTTAAGTGATTATTTTTCTTATAGTGTGACATGTGACATGTTTGTGCATATATAATTTTTACTTGCAAATGGATGAGTCTTAGATTTCTAAGCCTTAAAATACCCCTAAATATTTAGAAGGATTGAATGGATTCCTAGACTTTGAATTTGCCAAAGAGATGTTGAATGTAAAATTATATGTCCATGTCTTAGGTGTGCTTTCAAGAAGTGGCAAGTTAGAAAATTTGTACATGACCATTTGATTATTAAACTATTTTTTCAAGGGTACACTTTTTAGGTTAGTCATAAGAAGAGACATGTTAGAGAAGAAACTTTTTAAACTTTTTTGTCAAGGCCACAAGTTAAAAGAAAGGGTTTGTAAGGATGACCTTGTGTAAGACATGGTCTGTGATGCATTTAGGGTTTATCATGAAGTAGAAATGGTGAATGAAGTTGAAGGTCTAACTCTACCCTTTAACCAATTGATGAATGAAGATGCCAAAAATTTTTATGAGTTAATCAAGGATGGGCAACAACCATTGCACATAAGGTATGATAAGTACATAAAGTTGTCTTTCTTGGTGAAGCTGTATTACATTGAGTGTATGTGTGGGCTAAGTAACAATGTGATATCAATGATATTAGAGTTGTTGGTAGATTCCTTTGAACACGCAAATATTCCACCACCTTTTTATAAGGTCAAAAAAAAAAATCAAGAAACTAGGGCTTGACTTTATGAATATTCATGTATGTTTGAATGATTGCATCCTATATTAAGGGAGGATGAGAACAAAGATGTGTGCAAAAAGCGAACACAACTATAAGGAAACCAAAGAGCAAGAATAACAAGTGGACAAAGAAGCCTACAAAAATCCTTAGATACTTTCCACTAAAGCCTTGGTTGTAGAGGTTGTATGTACTCTAAAATTACTAATCACATGAGATAGCATGTTGTGGACAAGAATAACCATGGCACAATGAGGCATCTAAGAGACTTAAAGGTATGAAAGAGATTTGACATGGTAAATCCACAATTCATTGAAGATCCTTAGAATGTATGCCTAGGGTTGGCCATAAATGGTTTTAATCCATTTAGCAACTTGAGTACAAGTTATAAAATCTAGCTAGTGGTTCTAAGGCCTGACAGCCTTCTTTATTGGATGTGTATAAAGTAGAATTCATTCATTCTTTTAATGATAATTCTAGGAAGCCAAGCACCTAAAAATGATATAGATATCTATCTCCAACCACTAATAACAAAGCTAAAAGATCTATGGAATATAGGAGTTAAGATTTATGATTCTTATAGCAATGACATCTTCAATGTGCACACAGTTGTGATATGGATTGTTAGTGATTTTTCAAGTCTTAGAACATTATCCTGGTGGAATGCACATACTAAGTTAACCTATTCATTTAGTAATTTAGACTCTACTCCTTTTCGCCTATGTCATAGTCATAAGTGGTGTTGTATAGGGCATTGTTATTTTTTGAATCTAGGACATAAATTTAGATTGGCTTTAAATTGATTCAATGGAAGGGAAGAAAAAAGGAATCCATCAAGGATCTTCTTCTTAGGAGATCTTAAGTTAGGATTCTTTAGTCATAATTTTGGGCAACCAGGGCATCTCAATTGAGTCCAAAGATTAGGATTCAGTGCTTGCTTGACTCAAGTGTTTGATCAATCTTGTTGTTACTATAGAGGGACTCCATTGTCTAGGCCTTCTTACTCAAGCTTGTAGAATGAGGTGTAAGACTTTAAAGGAAAATAAGAATAGAGTAGATTACAACAACAACAAGAGGTAAATGTAGCTTTGGTATTCCTCTTACAAAACTTTCAGGGTGAAGTGCCATGTGAGTTTGCTAGTATTGACATTGGAATGGTAATATGATAAGCTTTTCATTCTACATAAATTATATTGATGAACTTTAGTTTCTCTTAGTATTTAATTTGGTACTAATACTATTTCACTTCTATTTTTAGGCACTAAGCGATCAAAATAGTGGCAATCCTAGCCCTGCAACTCAATTTCCAAACTCTTGTAATAGAGATTATTAGTGTAATATTTTGATTATTTATATAAACTTGATTTTAAATACTAATAGGAACTTGATTTTAGTTGTAGTAGAAACATAGTGTAGTTTTAGTTGTAAATTAATATAGGAAAAATTATGTTTAAGGACCAAGAAGTGAAAAAAATTATTTTTAAGGACTTTTATCATTAGGTTCAACTGATTGTTGCTAAACTCAGTAGTAATCATCCTAAAACAAGTAGTAACATGTCCTTAAGAATAAATTTCTTCACTTTTTGGTCCTTTATTATAATTCTCCCATTAATATATTTGGATTTTATTGGTTGGTTATGGACTGAATTTGTTATACAAGTGTTATACAGGTTTGTAACACTACTAATATAAAGCAGGGAAATAATTCAATTCGAAGAAGTTTTCTAAAAGATTAATTTAACAATAGTTTAAACCACACTAAAAGAAGTGCTATCTTTTATTGCGGTTTCTAGGAAAACATGGTTAAGCCATAATTCTATTAAACCGTGGTTAAGTCAAGCTTTACTATGAAGGTCCTCGTAGTTGTGAAACCTTGGTAAAACCTGTTTTGATAGATGGTTTTACCATGGTTTTACAACCCCTAGTTAGGGGTCCTTGTCGCAATAAAACCCCAAAAATTCTACCGTTAAACTTTTTTTTTTAGGGTATTGTGAATTGTAGCTATCTCTTCTAAAGATTGAGTGCACCTACTGTGAAATCAGAGTGAGCACAAGTAATTAGGTAAAAAAATTTCTTTCCTGTGATTTTTTGAATTAAATTTATTTTCAAAATTTTCAAAATTCCTATACTCGAGTTTAAGCCAAAAATTGATATATGTTGTCTATATTCCAAAGCAGAGACATGCAATGACTTATGAAAGCAAAGAGGCCATAAAAGACGTCAATAGAAGCGACTCACTTAGCTCTACCACTTAACTGAGTTAGCTTATAAAAATATACATGTAATGGAAGCAAAATTTTCATAGTATTAACGTCAATGGCTCAGTTTTGATGATAGTATTAGAAAACTTTTGACTTCATCGTACTATCAATGCTTATCTTAAATAGAAATTTGGTGATGCCATTTGACCTTCTTTTTGAGGTTGAAAAAGGGACTATTAATACCATAAATAGGTATATTGAAGCTGAGAAAGTTTTGTGTAACTTCTTTCTGGATATTTGCATAATTGAAATTACGGTTTTTACCCAGAGATGATCGTATGAAACTGCACTTTAAATTTGGTTAAATTTATGCTCTTAACTCTATTTACTTGCTTTTTTTCTTTTTCTAATTCAAGTTTATGTGCTGCTTTTAATTTTCCTTTTTGGGTAATTATTGACTTATCCTAAATAGTTACTGTCGTGGCCATGAGCAACAGGCTGTTTGCGAGGATATTGATCGAGTATTTATATTTTGCACAATCATGTAACGTTTTGAGTTGCTTCGTTGGTTGATAAAATATTCAGTTTATTGGTTTGTTTTGAGTTTTGTCTGTTTCATAGGACCTACCAGATTGGGCTGCTCTGAATACATTATTTGTGAAATGATTAGTCCTGGGCTCCTTCCAACATTTGCAATTTCAGTTTGTGATTAATCTCACAATTTTTGAGTACTTGTATTTAGTCACGGTACATGACAACTATTCACACCTAAATGGTATAGTCAACAGAATGGTCATTTTAAGTAATTATTCAACAGAACAAATAAATGTTATGACAGCTTTGTAAGCAAGCGTGGCATAACATAGAGATTGTCCCCGTTGGTGATTTACTAAAGCTTTTGTACTGGTGTTGGTCAAATCTATTTGAATTCCGGTGAATATTAAGAGTAATATATTTCCATGTTTGATATACAATTTTTTTTAAAAAAAATTATTTGACCTAAAACCCTTCATTTTCACTCTCATATGAAAAGATAGGAATAAGGGATTCTTTTATATTTTTCTTGTTAAATAAAAAAATTGTAAATACTCTATACATCGCACGGGCCAGGAAAGCTAGTTGTCGTGAGCAAGACTTTCTTCTGAAGTTACTCCTTGTGTGGAAATTAAGTCAAATCAAAACTCACCTTTTAACACGTTTTGGATGAGAAAGGAAGAAGTTATTTTATTCATAATGCCACTGCATATTTATATACAAGGAAAAGAATATATAGCTGTAAATAACAAACTAATATAACTAATTTCTAATTACTTTAACTGTACAAGTAACAAACCAGACTCAGAAAAAATTCTAATACAATGCTTAACTACCCATTTTTTTAATGACTCTGTTACCCGCAAGCTGGAGAATGTATATCCAACATTCCCAGCTTGAACAATAACTGATGAAATGGGGGTAGGACCAAGAGGTTTGGTATGAATGTCAGCAATTTGATCACTAGATCGAAGAGGAAGAAGATGCACGACACCAGCTTGTATCTTGTGTCTAACTAGATGACAATCCAATTCAATATGCTTGGTTCTCTCATGGAATGTGGGGTTACCAGTAATGTGAAGAGCAGAATTATTGTCACAAAAAATTAAAGCAGGAGATGAATGTGCAATAGACAAATCAGCAAGCAAGTACAGCAACCATTGAATCTCACATGTCACAGAACCAAGAGCTCTATATTCAGCTTCAGAAGAAGATCTAGAAACAGTGGACTGTTTCTTAGACTTCCAAGAAATCAAGGCCTTATCCAAAAACACATAAAAACCAGTAATGGACTTCCTAGAATCCAAATAACCAGCCCAATCAGAATCACAAAATGCTTTAAGTTTAAAATCAGAGGAGGAAGGAAAGAAAAGACCCTTCCCTGGAGCATTTTTCAGATAGCGAATCACTCTATGGGCAGCCTGTAGATGAGAAACCCGTGGGTCAGCCATGAACTGACTTAATTGCTGCACTGAATAAGAAAGGTCTAGTCTAGTTGTAGTGAGATAAAGCAAGCGGCCTACTAAACGACGATAAGAAGAGACATCCTCAACGGAGGCCCATTATCCTTAGTGAGCTTTGTAGACCTATCCATGGGAGTGGAGACAGGTTTGGATACAAGAAACCCACTGTCAGATAGCACATCAAGGGCAAATTTTCTTTGGCATATATGAATGCCTGCAGTAGAACAAGCCACTTCCAGACCTAAAAAAAACTTAAGAGGGCCAAGATCTTTGATTTTGAAGGACGTGTGCAGGAAAGATTTGATGTTCTGAATCTTTGCATAGTCATTTCCAGCTAAAATAATGTCATCAACATACACTAATAAAGCAGTAAAAGAAGAATCAGTCCGTTTAACAAACAAGGAATAATCTACTTTGGATTGACTGTAACCAAAAGAGACTAAAGCATTGGAGAGCTTAGCAAACCATTGACGGCTAGCTTGTTTAAGCCCATATAAGGACTTCTGCAACTTACAAACCAGATTTGGTTTTGGTGATTTGAAACCTTGTGGCAGCACCATGTACACCTCTTCATGGAGATCACCATGCAGAAAAGCGTTATTAACATCCAATTGTTCCAAGTGCCAAGAATTAGCAGCTGCTAAGGCCAAAAGTAAACGCACAGTAGTTAACTTGGCAACAAGAGAAAATGTATCAAAATAGTCTATACCCTCAGTTTGTGTGTACCCTTTAGCTACAAGGCGAGCCTTATACCTCTCAATTGAACCATCAGCCTTGTATTTAATTTTATACACCCATTTGTAGCCAATGGGGTTTTTACCTTATGGGAGTTCAATCAAGATCCAGGTATGGTTCTGCTCTAGGGCTGATATTTTAGCTTGCATGGCCTGTCTCCATTCATTATGTTTGATAGCTTGATGATAAAATTTGGGTTCAACATTGACAGAAACGGAAAGTATATAATGGCGATGAGAAGGAGACAACTTTTCATAAGACAAAACAGAAGAAAGAGGATACCTAGCATCTGAACCACTGGAATTTGATGTAGCTGAAGTTTGAAGGGAGCAATGCTAGTCATGCAAATAGGAGGGTTTCTGGTGCACACGAGTAGAACGCCTGAGTTGAGTGTGTGGTTGGGGATTAGATGGTGAAAGAGGTGGATCAAGTGGATCATCAAGGGGTTGTAAAGCAGAAGATGTCTGGGATGCAGAAGGGGATGTTAATGGAAGAGTGGAAGTAAAGGGTGTAGAAGTAACATGACCAGCAGGAGTTAAATCAGAAGGAGAAATTTGGAAGGGATCTGGAAAATCTAAAGGATGAAGTGATTGTGGCATAGGAAAATCAGTATGTGAGGATAAATCTTGTTTGTCAAAAATAAAGGGGAATATGCTTTCATAAAAAATAACATGTCTACTAATGAAAATATCTCTAGTCTGAAGATCAAGTAGAATATACCCCTTAATGCCAGTTTTAAAACCCAAAAAAGCACATTTTCTAGAACGACTATCAAACTTAGTACGCTGTACTTGAGAAGTGCAAGCATAACACAACGAACCAAAAACTCACAATGCTGTAAAATCAGGGGAGTGTTTGTGTAGAAGTTCAAAAGGTGTTCTTTGATTTATAACAGGAGAAGGTAATCTATTAATTAGATGAACAGAATGTATGATAGCATAAGACCAATATACCAAAGGTAATTGACTCTGAAACATTAAAGCATGTGCGACATTAAGAATATGTTGGTGTTTGCGTTCAACAATACTGTTTTGCTTAGGAGTTTCAACATATGATGTTTGGTGTAAAATTCCTTTTAAACCAAAGAAAGTCTGCATATTAAATTCTGGACCATTATTTGACCTAACCATTTTTACTGATAATTGAAATTGATTTTCAATTAAAAGAATAAGTCATTCAAAAGAAGATCTGGCCTCAGATTTTAATCTCAACATTGAAACCCAAGTGTGACGAGTATAATCATCTACCACAGTTAGAAAGTATCGATAACCCTGTACAGAAGCTACATTATAAGGACCCCATATATCAGCATGTAGCAATTCAAGAGGTTGAGAAGTTTTAGTATTACTAATAGGAAAAGACAACTTTCGTTGTTTTGCAAAGTGACAAACATCACAATTTTTATTTGCATATTGTGTACTATTCTTGCATGAAAGAAATGGATATTGTTGTTCTAATATATGAAAAACAAAGTGTGAAATGTGTCCTAATCTCATATGCCACAGATCAAAATCATTCATAGAAGAACTAATTGGGACTGAAGGAATAGTGGTGGAGAGTTGTGTTATACTGGAATTAATGGATGTAGAATCCTGATTTGCATGATCTTTAAGCATGTTTAATCCTTGACGAACCTCAGTTGAACCAATCATTTTCCATGAGCTCAGATCCTGTATAAGACAATGAGTGGAAAAGAAAGTGACACAACAATTAACTTGTAAGGTAAGCTTACAAATAGAAATAAGATTGAAATCAAATTCAGGAATGTACAAAACATTCAAGAGACGAAGACAAGAAGAAAGACAAACAGTGCCTGAATAATGTGCATACACTGCTGACCCATTAGGAAGTTTAACATGGATAGGAGCTATTCGGGTAAGAGAGGAAAAACTAGACAATGAAGAGCATACATGATCAGTAGCTCCACTATCAATAATCCACATGGAAGTTAACAAAATTTTGGTATTACCTGGAACTATAGAAGATAAGGAGCTATTTAGTGACAACCCACTAATTGGAGGAATGGCTGAAACATGATTGATTTATGTAGAAGGATTTTTCAAGATGTCTTGAGAATTTTGTGAGATGGATGCAGGCGCAGATGATTTTACTAGAGCAAGTAGTGTTTGATATTGATCTTGAGTGAGCCCTAGAGAAGCAGTATTGGGAGGCAGATTGGAATCACTTGGAGTACCAAGGCTTGACGCATGCGCAGCTTGGGATACCACGTTATTTACAGAAGGTGCTCCACCTCTATTCCTATAACTAGGTGGATATCCGTGCTTTTTATAGCACGTCTCAATGGTGTGCCTTTCTTTCCCGCAAAATGTGCAGTATTTGTTAGAGTTTCCACTACACCCTTTAATTCGTGACTGGGCTCCGACCTGAAATGAATTCTTCCCTATTGCTCGGTTGAACAACACCTTGGGCTCCAATCCTCCATTCATCTCTCTTTCTTGTTGGATCACTAACGAGAAAACTCGATTGATCGAAGGTAAGGGTTCAATCAACATTATTTGTGATTTGACATTCGAAAAACACTTATTTAATCCCTTTAGGAATCGAATGGCGTAATCTTATTGCATGTAGTCTTTAGCCAAGTTCATCGCACCACAGGAGCACATCGGATTGCAAGAGCATCGAGGAAATGGCCAAAAGTTAAGTAGCTCATCCCAAATAATCTTGAGACGAGTGAAGTATTCGGTGATCGGTAGATCACCCTGTCGCATCTGGTAGAGCTCTTCTTGGAGTTCTGAGATACGAAAGATATCCCCCTGGCTGAAGCGATCCTTGAGATCCATCCATACCTCATATGCACGATCAATCCACATCACACTATGTGCGATTGTCGATGAAATCGATCTGGAAATCCAAGATAGAACTAGAGTGTTACAGCGTTGCCAAACTTGAAACATCAGATCTGAACTGCTAGGCATCAATATAGTACCGTCGACAAAATGATATTTATTCTTGGACAGCAGCGCCATCTTCATGGCTCTTGCCCATGGATGGTAGTTCGGGCCAGTCAAGGGAGAAGACACCAAAACGAGAGCTGGATTCTCGTTCGGGTGCACATAGTAACAGTTTGATGGATCTTGTATTGCAATAGAATCATTTGCAGCGGAGGACTGCAGCGCTGCACCTGAAGCATCGGAGGAATCAGAAGCCATTGATTAGGGTTAGGCGGACTGCACGATGAAAGAAGCGGGTAATAGAGTCGGGTGGTGGATTACTCAAATGAGAAGCAAAACTGAGTATCCATTCCACGTGCAGCTCTGATACCATAACACGTTTTGGATGAGAAAGGAAGAAGTTATTTTATTCATAATGCCACTGCATATTTATATACAAGGAAAAGAATATACAGCTGTAAATAACAAACTAATATAACTAATTTCTAATTACTTTAACTGTACAAGTAACAAACCAGACTCAGAAAAAATTCTAATACAATGCTTAACTACCCATTTTCTTTTAATGACTCTGTTACCTTTGTTTTTAATGTTTTGCAGAGGTACTGGTGATTGTAGCAGCTATCATTATATAAGGGTATTTGGTTACAGGGAAAATGACCACGTGTATAGTCCATTGCTTGTCATGATAAAGCCGGCTATAATTGCCTCTCCGAATTAATCTCGCTTGGTGGATGTTGTTACTGGGTGGGGTTTTCTTCGCACTTCGGGTAACTCATCATAGGCTAATTGTTCATGAAAGTGCTTTCATTTTCTGAGGGTATGATTCTACATATATTATACTGTTAGTATTGTAGGATGAAATGGAGTTAGATAACCATAAATAATGACTTTCATAATATTTACCGCTCACTTTGTTGCAAATTTCAAGTAAATTAGTTTTAAAAGTAATCCAAAGTATTACATTCAACACTAATGGAATTTCTTCTTTACAAGCGCTTGTAAAGGGGTACAGTGAATAGGGAGATCAAACCGACAGGCCTTTTGGTTATAGTTTTTCGAGTTTAGAATTAATTTATATAATTGATTATGAATCAATGTGCTTTTTTCTTAGAAAACTGCTTTTTAATTCAAATTTCAAGTTTTTATAATGTTTATTTTGAGCATTTAGAGTGTTTTTGAATATCTCAACAGTCACTTCACTATTATCTAATAAAACATATGATTCTTGAAGCAATAAACATTTCAATTCTCAAAAATTTTGAGTTTTTTTTAATATATGATATTTGACCAATTAATTGGTACCATCAACTAATCAATTGATAGCTCTCTAGTTAGGGCCTTGAGGCTTATTCATTGACTGATACCTTTTGATCAGTTGATCATTAGTTACTTTTAAAGATGTACTAGTCAATAGGTATGTTTACCAATTGATTTGTTGCTCAAGGGTTTATGTCTCGAGCCTTTCTAGTCAATTGGTATCTTTGACCAATTGACTGGTTACTTCCAAAGATGTAATAGTCGAATGGTATGGTTTATCAATTGACTAGTTACTCTCTGTTTCTCAATTCCTACTTTTCAAAGATAGTTGATTGGTTATTGTCTACCCATCAATTGGTTACTTTTTGTTTCATATTTGTCAACTCATATACTTGTTTCAATTGACTTATACAATGCCCACATGATTTCCAACCACATATAGGCATAACTACTTTAGTTAGTTATAAGATCATCCTCCAAATTAAATCATTTAAATTAGATTGAAGAAGTTTATGATAAATTAATTAATATTAGAAATTGTTTGAATACAAATCTTGGGCTAAATGACAAGAATTCAGGGAATTATAAATTTTAGGGAGAGGACAAAAATTTATTAAAGCTATTGGGAATTTAATATGAATTTTTAAGAATTTTAGGAATTATTTAAAGATAATACTAATTTATTAAATAATAAATAATTAAGAAATAAATACCTAAGAAAGGAATTTCTATAAATTTCTTGTACTATTAAAGCCCTAAAAATATAAGAAAAATACTTGAAAAATAAAAATATTTAGATGAAATTGTGAGATGAAAATATAATTATTAAAAGTTTAAAATTGAAAAGAATAATTTCAACTAGGACTAAAATATGATTTTGGCTGGGGTCAAATGTAATTTTCTTCAATGCCAAAATGTAATATTTTCCAAGAGAAAATGTTGTAGAATGATTGAACCAACCAATAGGAATTTATGGAATACAACTTTTAACGACTAGAAACAAATTTTCATATCCAATAATGAACAAATGGGTATCTTCTTATATGCTAATTATGATGAAGTCAAAGATATTTGGATTCTCACAAAAGCCATTGCAACAAAGAGAGAGAATGAGAACAAGAGATGACATTGAGAAAGGACATAGCTCGTTTAATCATCCCACTTCTTTATAAATTTGGCTTCCTTTAACTTACTGCATAACCAATTTTGGTTAGAAAGAGTGAGAATAAAGAAGTAGAAAGAGAATGTGGGAGAGTGCAGAAAGGAAAAAGAAGTGCAAAGGGGAAGAAGAACAAGGAGAAAAAAAGATTTCAAAGAAAAGCAAGGTAAAACAACTCTTGTGTTGTTAAGAAATTGTCAAGTTAACTTCTTCATATTCCTTTTCTTCTATCTATGTCTACATTTTTCTCTTCTTCTTTCATGGTATGAAATGGGTGTTGGAAGGTTGAAGTTTGAAACTCTAAAAAGAACTTTTTTGATAAGGATTTGTGAGTTTAAATTACCTTTTAGGTGTTAATGGTTGAATAATGCTTTAGAACATGTTTTGTTGTTGAATGTTGATGAAAATTATGTTTTGGATGAATATAGAGTGGCATTTTTAAATAAAGAACTTAAGCATAGCCCATTTGTAACACTATAAATTTTCTAGCTTATTTCATGCCTTTAATTGTCACATTTCCATGAGTCACAAAATCTCTCAAAGAAAAGGCATTAAAATAATGATTATTTTTACGTTGCGTCGCGTATAAAAATTTCATTTAGTATCACGTGAACTGTGTGAGCTCTTACTATACTTTCTCATATTTAATTACATCAATACAACTCATTTGCATCATAAAATGTGGCTCACAACTCAAGAAAATCGAAATGAAGCGTAAAATATGGAGGATTATTTTCGGATAGATTTTGCCTCTTTTCTCTCCAAAATTCAAAAAGTCATAACTAATTCTAGAAGGGCGTCATGCCAAGGATGAGCGTGCTTTCTTAAACACTCAAGCACATTAACTGAATATCTATTCTCAACCTAGTATATCCTTAGCTTGAACACTGTCATATCTTCTCTTTCTATCGAAAATAATCCTCCATATTTTATGCTTCATTTCGGTTTTCTTGAGTTGTGAGCCACATTTTATGATGCAAATGAGTTGTATTGATGTAATTAAATATGAGAAGGTAGAGTATGAGCTCACACAGTCCACGTGACACTAAATGGAATTTTTATACGTGACGCAACGTGGAAATAATTATTATTTTAATGCCTTTTCTTTGAGAGATTTTGTGACTCATGGAAATGTGATAATTAAAGGCATTAAATAAGCTAGAAAATTTATGGTGTTACATTTATTGGTATCAGAGCAAAGTTTCAAGCTCTCTCAGATTGGATTTGGCTTGAGGAGGTAGCAATAGGGCTATGTAAAAGGCTTGAATGGATAAGTAGAGCCTTATATGAGACATGTTGGGTGTATAAGGATGGTTTGTGGCTTTGTTTATGATGAGTAAGTTGTATGATGGTCTTAGAATAGCTAGTGGACACTGGGAAAGAGTGGCCTCTAGAGTAGCTTGAGTAGAGCTAACCTTGAGCAGAGTTGAATGATCCGACAGCTAAAGCTTGATGAGATGTGATAGCTTGCCGGGATCAGTGGCAAGCCCTAGATATAAACGATGAGAAATAATCTTGTTAATAGGAAGAGGCTTGCTAGAGAGAGTATGTGAGACCCAATTCTCCCTAGTAGTCATACTCAGGCTATTCCTAGATGCCTTGCTTAATGTAGAGACAAGTAGTGATGCAGCACAGTATGAAATAAAGACTGCGGCTGCACAGGACCAATTTAGAGGGAAAATGAGAAGAGAATTATCCCCTTAGCTACAACACCCAAATGTCTAGATGAGTATTAGAGCCCAAAAGGTTAATTCCCTTGGGCCAGGAGTTTGAGTTACAAGCTACACCTTTTAGAGCCCTGATAGCCCAGAGGTAACAGCTAACTATGTACGAATGAAGCAAGAGGTGGAACCCTCTAGCTTGATGATGGGCTAGATATAGAGGCAATGAGGCTCAGGTCAATAGCTAAAAATGAAATTCTAATCCATCAAAAAGTAAGCCAATCAAATGCCATTAGCCACGACCAATTATTCCATGGAGCAGCAAGGCATTCCAGAGAGTTCCTCGCCTCGGCCAATTAAGAAGTTAGCCATAACCAATACTCAGATAGGAAAACTAGGGTGAACCCGAGGCTAATAAGCCACGATGAATGACATGATAGCCGTGACAAATGACACCATGAATGCCTTGTTGGTCATATTCAGGATAACTTAAGAAAGGAGTTGATAAGGGGTCAGACAACCCACAGCAAGTGAGAACCCCTAGTATAGTAGAGAAAAAAAGTAGTAAATAGTCATGGAAAGTTAGTAAAAGTCTCTGGGCCTAGCAGTTGAAACTGAGAAAGAGTTTAACATAGAAAAAGTTAGACACAGGGATAATGAGATTGTTGAGACCCACTTATGAGGCGTTGACTCCAACCTAGGGTGCTACCCTATGAAACACTGAATAATAGAGTGTTAATGTAGTGTTGAAATAACGTAAGATAAGACTACCAGCAGTGAACCACTAGAGTGATCTAGAAAGGTATACCTCATAGGTAACACCTACAAGTAAGTATGAGTAGCCCAGTGACAGAGGCTTGGAAAAGAATGAGAATAGTTAGTAAGCTACAAGTCTGATGAGATGTCTAGCCTAGGCTGAGCATAAGCTAAAGCCTAGAGGAGATGACCAGTAGCATCGTTTTAGGTGAGATATGTGAATGAAAGGCTCAGTGAAAGTTCTCCCTGGATCGAGAAAGGAAAGATGAGACATCCTCATGTCGAGGAAACTACCAAGTAGTGATTAGTAAATTCCCTTAGATAAACCCCCCTAAGTCATAAAGTATAGTAATAAAGGAAGCGAGAAAGAGCTAAGAAACTAGCTACGAAAAAGATGCCCTCACTTTAGTCATGACTAGATGAGTAAACTGAGTCAGAGAGGTAAATGGATAGAGGTCCAATAGTTAGTTAGATGAGCTCCCTAATATGATAATGATATAGGGTTAAGGCACGTGAGTGATTAGAGCACCCAGTAGAGTATAAATTTTTAGTAAGATATATCCGAACAGTGAAAGTACATATCCTGGATTGGGGTAGTAAAACCCTAGAAATAGTATGTTGTGCTCCTGGGGTGAGGTTAAAGAGGCTGAGCAGAGAGAAAGGCTAACTCTGATCTAAACATAGAAAGGAGCTGAGAAAAACAACTAGTGCCTTCGTACCCTCAGAAAAGCTCGAGGGAGCTAGAAACCGCCTCAGAAGGCAAGTCTTATATTATGTAGAAAAAGAGTGTCAGCTAAGAGCGCCATAAAATGAAATAGAATCCTTCTTACCAAGGGATGGTCTAGGTAAGAGCAAAGTAAAAGTATGAGTGAAAATTAGACTCCCTTGATGTTACAAAGAGTGAATAAGTAGAGGAACCCCAAGAAAATGCAGGTGTTCTTGAGCATAAAGAAACCTGAATTGGCAGACCTCCAAATGAGGTGCTTCCAATTGGAATGAGTCACTGTGAATGTCTAGTTTCTTTGTATAAAATTTTGTGGCAATTGGACATCATTGGAGCCCTATGTGACAAATTTTATTTTTGGACCAAATGAATAATGCAACAGACCAAAATCAGAAAAATTGCCAACTTTAAAAATTCATCAAATATTCTGTAGACATCTGAAAATTATAGTCTTTAACTTCCCAAAAAGCTCTCAATAAACTCTAATTGCATGCCAAATCTTAGGGCAAGAAGAGCTCATTTGGCTAAAAAGTGACATGAGGTTCTATTGTGATCATTTTTGGCTCCATATGGAGTACTAAAGTTGCCAAATGGTTTTCCCTTGGTCTTGGCACCTTTTGGGTAAGTCTAAAAGTATATTTAGGACTTGTGTGAGCTACCCAAATGGTCCCAAATCTTATGCATCTCATTTTAGCCTTTTCATCCACACATATACACAATACATCAAACTTTCCAAAATACATACCTTGGCATTACATACTCAAATTATGTTCTAGGGTTCATACATCATAGCCATTCATTTATACATCACATATGATCATAATTATACATGTCTAAAAGGTCATAGGCCATATACACCATTGGATTACAATATTTGACACACATATAGCCTTAAAGTGACAAAACTCAAATTTCATGAGTATTAAAATCCATTTGTCCCCTAGAATATATGAAAAAATAGAACTAACTATATAAATAGTACCTAGGTAATTCTACATTTTTCAGCAAACTTTGAAAAATTATAGTAAATTCTACAGAGCTCCAAAACTTGTGTTCTTTACCTTTATGAAAAGCTCATGAGATCTAAAATCTTGCCAAATTTCATCCAAAAACTCATTCATTTGATCAGATTTTGGTTCAAGGGTAAAAATATGGCTTAAATTAATGCATACATGGCACCAAATGGTTCAAAATGAGTTTCTTTCATACATGTGACCATTTGAACATGTCCCAAACATGAAAAGTAGTATATATGACCATTTCATTATGTCTCAAACATTATGCAATTCAAAATCACTTCTCCACTTGGTATTATACACACACTTTCCATGGCACATACATACTTAAAATACATGTTCTTGCATTTTCACAACTAAAATTGACACTTATATTATAAACTCATACTTTTACATATGTGAGAATGGTTACATTACAATAATATCATGTACAACCATTCTTATGCACTAAAATACATAAGATCCTAAACCATTGTATAAGTTGCACCATTCATGCTTATTGGCATCCATCCTTGGCTTCTTGAGATTTTTCTAGACATGGTTAAAAATAATGTAGGGGAGAGTGAGATTCTATGAATCCCAATAACTCATTCACCTTTCAAGTATACTTATAAGGCATGTTATCATATCAAAGAAAGCAAGCATGCATCATAAGCAATCAAATATTAATCATAATCATATTTATGAAATCATATGGATCCATTAAAATTAAAAATAAGCTCTAAGAACTTTTAGTCTAGCCTCACTTATTTATTTAGAACTTTTGGATTAGTTTTACCCATTTTTAGAGATTTTTGACTTAGCCTCACTCATTCTTGAGACTTTTGGCTATGTCTCACCCATACTTAGAGACTTCTAACTTCACCTCACCCAAATCAAAGGACTTTTAGTACAACTTCACCCATCAAGAGTCCTTTCACATTCCAAATGTATTCTAAGAAACATAATGATATCAAATCACTAAACTAATGGCAATAGGCACAATTCATAGTCCAAACACATATACAAAGTAATCAATGAAAATTAAACAACCAAGATAATCATACAAGAATGGATGAAGAGCTACCTTTCTCAAGAAGTATAATTTTTCTCCTTGGTTCTCTAGTCTCTCTTTTCAACCTCACACACACACTTGGGAGAGGCTTGACTTGCTTAGCATAGACACATCAAACAATACACAATTGTATCAATGGAACCATCTCTATTAAGGATTCACATGGCTCCATTTAGTGGTATAATGAAGCAACTCACATAATTCATCATCTTGGCTCAAATTTTTCACTCAATCTAAGTCATATGACTCCATTTAAACTAATTAGATTCATCACAAAATCAAATCAAAGAGCTTAATATCAAGTTGCTTCTTTATGCATAATTAAACTTAAAATTTTCACCTTCTAAAATAAGGCTTTTAAATTCAAATCAATGGTTTGTTTGGTATTTATAATTCATATATAGACCATTTCTATCCTTAGAATCCAAGAAAACTCTCCCTAGGTACTTGAACCCACTCTTTGTCAAGACCAGCACATGGAATGCTACCCATGGAGTTTCATTCATTCTTCTAGGGAATTTAGCACCTATATGAATTCTTTAGCCTCTTCTTAACTTAATCATACTCTTACATGGTCTACAATGTCATTTTAAAGCCTCATATTTTCTTAAGTGCAATTAAAACCATAATTTCCATAACTTACTACCAATGGCTTCTTTTTGAATTCTATTGGTTCCATATAATTATCCATTCTTCAAAACCCCATTTCTTACCAAGTTTAGACCAAAATCAAATTCCCTTCATAGTCCCTCTAGGCTAGCCAAAATGAAGAAGCATATAAAGAACTAAGAAAAGCAAGTTTTGCAAGAAGCAACATACCTTGTTTGATTCCTTATTAAGTAAGCTTTCTTGTGTTGCTAAGGTTTCCTCCAAACTCCTCATTCCTTCTATTGAACCAGCCCCAAATCACCAAACCATAAAAAGAGAGAGGAGAAAAAGGAGAAGAACATTAGAGAAAACAAGAGCATGAAAAGATAGCATTTTCTTACCATTTTTACTTGATTTTCTCCCTCCTTCTTATATGCCACAAAGAGTTGGCCTTGGTTCTGTTTTGGGACAAAATGAAGTCAGTTTAGATGAGGGGAGGAGAGTGGCATGCTATATAAGAAGGGATCAGTTGTTTAAGCTTCACTAATTTATGCCTTTAAATTACATTCAATGCTCCGTTCACTGAGTTGTAAGTTATAAGATAATATAGTCATAAAAAGTATCAGAGCTCTAAAGTATTCTAGGAGTTTAATTTCCTCAATCATCGTCTTTAGAATCTGTGAAGACTTCATACTATATGTATAAACTACCACATTAGCTTTGCTTAGACGGTATTTAAATTCAATGTCAAAATCTTTTATCAATTCTATCAATCTCCTTTGTCTCATGTTTAACTTTTATTAATCAAATAGGTATTTAAGACTTTTGTAGCAACTAAATACCTTAAAATTAACACCATATAAGTAGTGTTTCTAGATTTTAAAGCATGCATTATAGCTACCAATTCCAAATCATAGGTGGGGTAATTTTTTTTTTTGTGGTTTGAGTTATCTAGAAGTATAAGCTACTACTCTCTTATTTTACATTAAGAAACAATCAAATCCTTTATTAGAAGCATCACTATATACCCTAAGTGTTTTTAAAGGATCGGGGATTATAAGGACAAGTGTAGTTGTTAGTTTATCTTTTAATGTTTGAAAATTATGTTCACTATGACAATCCTATCTTCTTAACATGGTAATTATAGTTAAATACACGATTAATAATTAATGATCAAGGTTTAGAGTCATTACAATTTATTACGTCATGAAAATATAGGGAAATTTGAACCTTGATGTTAGGGTCATCTCTAAACAACCACAAACGTGAGAATGCATAAAAGAAATTATACTATCATGAGGGGTTTGTGATTCATCCATCCATCACTTTCAACACACAAAAACCTCCCACAAGTGTCCCTATATCATTTCCTAGCATTACCCTTGAAGAAACTGGGCTTTCTAGGCTAAAGATAGGAGTTTAGGGACCTGTGCCGCGACTTGAAACTCTCTTGTCGCAGCTAAGTTAGGTTTTAGAGCCCAAAAACCATGTTTTTCACTTTGTGCTGCTGCCCTAACCATCCGTACCATGGCTAAGTTACTCTCGAGAATCACTGGGCAATTACGCAAATTTTGTTAGACCATCGCCATGGCTAGCCTACATGGCGCCATGGCTGAAATGTCTCCTGGCGCCGTGGCGGAAATGCCTCCTAGGATTACTCTTCAAATTCCCACGATTCTCACCTCGGTAGAGAGCTCTTGTGCCATGGCGAGGCTCGCTACTGGACACCCAAATTATTTTTCCTGAATTCTTGCTACGACCCAACCTGAGTCGCCACGGCAAGGTTGCTCACTATATCTCTACTGGGTAATTTTTCACACTCTGCGCCACAGTGAAACATATCACGTTGTGGCGCTCCTTTCCTCTGTCACTCTTTTGGCCACGGCGAGGCCTTCCTGGCCGCGGTATGACTCCCTCCTGTAACTACATCTCCCAAATTTTGTCCCATCCACTCTAATTCTCTTCTTAGGAACACCCTAAGACCACTTCCCCTCATTTTTTTATGACTCTAATGGTATTTATCTACCTTATTTACCCAGCTATTCTACCATTACCAATTCAAAATTTAAGTACTAATTTCTACTCGTCCAATTACCATATATCAGCAAATTCATGGATTAATGACAACAAGAATTCATGAACTATTGACAATTAACATTCGATACACATTCCGTTAGAGACTTCATACATCAATGGTTCATATCAATATCTAATACATCACATAATTATATTTCCAACAGTATACCATACCATAAATTCAATAACATTCATACATCGGGTGTTATGGGTTCATACATACAATATCAAGTTAAGATGAAGCCTAACTCCTCAATAAATACATCCTAAGTAATCAAAATATAAGAGCCTACACTTGGCAACATGATTACATGATGATGCTATATAAAAAGGAATGCAAAATTTAGCATCTAGTGTAAATAAACCAGTCTAAGTATAGCCCTCTCCCCACATGGTTAGAGCTCATGGATTTTCATCCACTTGCTTCCCCTTATCCTTACCTGAAGAGCCTTCACCTGAAAGTATGATCACATGAAACGGGATGAGATGCGAATCTTAGTAACCAAGAAAATTTCTATTCATAATATCTAATTTAATTAACATATATGAATGAATCAAAATTAACATCAGAATCATATCAGTCACATCAGCAAAGAAAATGGTTAGGCTACTCTGATTACCATCCCATACTAACAATCATAATTCCACATGTTAAAGGCCAATAACACTGGGAGAGGCCCGTCCACGGCACCTACTCCCTAATGAGCACAACCAGGGCTCAGTGCATTTAGGGTTTGATCATAACCCGATGCCCGATCGAAGCACATGCACAAGTGGCAGTTGTACCATAGTTCCACCATAGACTCACAAGGTCCAAACATAATACAATAGATAGCCAACTAATTCATTTAGCATTTCAAATCATTCATGTTCAGCAAAATGACATTAAATCAGATATATGCATGTAACTAATATAGTCTCGGTTACCTCACTTGTAGATAAATTTACAAAAGTTACCAGTGGTACAAAAATCTCCCCAGCCACTACTAATTCCCAAAATTCAAAATGGAGGTGTCCTCTACCAGAAACTTCAATATATCACCCTAAATCCTAAGCAAATTCATGAAAAATTAATACCTATACTATAATCTAATCATTGAGGTCTCAAACTAACAAAAATACCTAAAAAAGGAGAGTTTATACTTACCTAATGTCAGCCCTGGCCTCAACCTACGAATTTTCACAATGGAAACATCAAATGGCAAGTTTCAGATTTTAGGTGTGGGTGAAAGTGCTCCAATTGGAACATTAATCAAATGAAATTAAAGAAAAAGATGAGAGGATTAAGTTATATAACTATTACCTTGGCGGAATCTTACTCTAGAAGTGGGAAATGGTGGAAACATGCTAAGAACCCTAGCCTCTCCTTTGGACCTCCAAATTTGTGTATGTTTCTTGTGGTTCTACAGAATGGAGGGTGGCTAGGTTAGTTTTTAAGGTTTAAGTTGGGTTTTCCATGGGTTATGGGCTGCTCCAAAGATCCAACTCCAAATGGGCTTCAAATTTTAGCTTTGTTGGGCCAGCTTTCATGTGTTGGGCTGCTGGGTTTTAATTGGGTCGGGCCAAGTTTCAAGAGCTCCATTGTTTTAGGTCTGCACAAGGTTTATTGGGCCATTTATAAAAGCTTATGGAAGTTGGGTCTTGGGCATTTAATTCATTAAATCAAATTGGGTCTGCACCTAACTTATTGGGTCTCCATTAGCCTCTTATCATAATCTCTTACATTAATTTGGGCCTAGATGAAGTTTCTATCCCAATTAAATCTCAAACTCATACTAATAATTTATCTCTCTAAAATTTTTATTCACGTAACTTACTCGATTATTCCATATTAATTATTCTTAATTAATCCAAATCCATGATTAACACCTTAATTAATTTTGGGTTGTTACATTCACACTCAAAGGTTTATATAAAAGGGTTTCTTTTTCTAGTTAACCTTGTTAGGGGTAAAGCTATTTGGGAAAATCCTCAGATAAACCTTTTATAGTATCTATCTAACCCTAAAAAACTCTTAATCTTAGTCATACTTTGAGGTCTCTTCCATTCTAATAGTTCTTTCACTTTATTGGGGTCTATTGCTACTCCTTCCTATGTAATTACATAACCTAAAAATTTTACCTCTATAAGCCAAAAATCACACTTCTTTAACTTAGCAAATTCCATGCCATCAAGAAATAGTATATATTTTACATTACAATATGCTTACAACATTAATCTCTCATTCTTAATACTTTTAGCAGTAAAATAAACTGATATAAAAAGCCCACTTTCTTAAATTTTTGCATAAATGCATAACTTTAGTATTTCAATCTCCAAATCCATTCTAGAAAAGTTTGTTTAACATTAAACATAAAAAAGAGTCATGAATCTCAGGCTCCAAGCCATATGAATCAAATTAGTACTTTGGCACCTTTTCTCAGGTTTTCATTTCAGCTACTAATTTTAAGAATTCATATCTTGAGTTAGAAAAATTTAATTTGTGAAAATTAGGACTCTCTAGAAAGTTTAGGATATGAACTATATGCTGTAAAAATTTCAAATCAATATAAGTTCACTTAGCCCATGAAAATCTAATGGAATTGTAATTGCATTAGATTTTTGGACACAGCCAGACCTGAAATTTGAGCATATATATCTTTGGCTACACAACTCTATTTCATGCAAACTTGGTAGCTATAGAAATTTTATAATGCCAAATATATGTCTATAAAATTTCATGAGCATTAGAGTCCATTTTAGCCCTCAAATACCCGAAAAACTAGAACTAACCATATGAACAGTATTCAAACAATTCTGCAATTTTTAACTAATTTTGAAAAATCATAATAAATTCTACAAAGCTCTAAAAATTGTGTTCTTTGGCTATGTGAAAAAGCTCTAAATGAGATCTAAAAGTCTACCAAATTTTATCAAAAAACTCATGCATTTGAGTTAGATTTTGATTCAGGGGTAGAAAGTGGCTCAAAATGGTACATTAAACATTCCAAATAATTCAAAATGGGCTTCTTCATTGCATGTGACCATTTGAGTACATCCCAAATATGGAATACAGCATATATGACTATTTCATCAGATCCAAGTATCATGCAACTTAAAATGACTCATCTGCTTAACATTATACATACACATCTAATAGCCTTCACATACCCAAATTGCACATTCTTGTATATTTATATTCAAAAATGATGTTTATATAATAATCTCATACTTTTATATGTGTGAGAATGTTTACATCACAAAAATAATATTTCTAATCTCTCATGGGCAATATGTTACATAAAAATCAAAACTATTGTCAAAGTAAGGTAAGTCATGCTGGTTGGTCTCAATTCTTGGCTCCTTGAGAGCTCCCTAGACATAGTTAGATATAATATAGAGAAGAGTGAGATTCTATGAATTCCAATGGCTCATTCACCCTTCAAGAACACTTATAAGGCATGTTATCATGTCAAAGAGAGCAAGCATGCATAATAGGCATTAAAATATCAAACATAATTAAATATTTGAAGTCATATGGATCCATCAAAGTAAAAACAAGCTCTAAGGACTTTTAGTTTAGCCTCACCAAATTGTTTAGGACTTTTGGATTAGCCTCACCTATTTTTAGGGACTTTTGACTTAGCCTCACTCATTCTTGAGACTTTTAGCTTTGTTTTATCCTTACTTAGAGACTTGTGACTTCACCTCACCCAATCCATAGGACTTTTAGTACAACCGCACCCATTAAGAGTTATTCCACATTTCAAATGCATTTCAAGTAATATAATTGCATCAAATCATCATACCAATATCAATAGACATGATTCATAATCCATACATACATATAAGTAATTAATGATAATTAAACAACTAACATAAGTATACAAGAATAGAAAAAAAAACTATCTTTCTCAATAGAGTACAAAGTTTTTCCCTTGGTTTCTCACTTCCTTTTCTTGGCCTCACAAACACACTTGGGAGAAACTTGACTTGGTTACCCTAGACACATCAAATAAGACACAAAAACATCAATGAAACCATCCTAGACTCACATAACCCTTATTTAAGCCAAATTCTAGTTTTAGGCTTCCATATGGCTCCATTTAGTGGCATAATGAAGCAACTCATATACTTCATTGTCTTGGCTCCAATTTTTCATTCAAGATAAGTCATATAACTCCATTTAAACTCATTAGAGCTATCATAAACTCAAATCAAGGAGTGTAGCACCAAGTTGCTTCTTTATGCATAATGGAACCTTAAACTTTCACTTTCCAAAATAAGGCTTCTAAAATCAAGCCAATGGTTCCTTGGTATTTACAATTCATAACTAGACTATTTCTATCCTTAGAATCAAAGAAAACTCTCTCTAGGTACTTCAAATGGGCCTTGGTCGAGACATGTATATGGAATGGCACCCATGGAGTTTTACTCATTCTTCTAGATAATTTAGCACCTATATGAATTCCTTAACCTCTTCTTAACTCAATCATACTATTACATAGTCTAAAATGTCATTTTAAAGCTTGATATTTACTAAAATGCAATTAAAACCCTAGGTATGGAAACTTACAACCAATAGCTTTCTATTTGGTTCTTTTCACTCCATATGAATCTCCATGCCTCAAAACCCCATTTCCTATCAAGTTTGCCCTAAAGCCAAGCTCCCTCCATAATGCTCTTGGTTTGGTCGAATAGGAGAACCCAGGGAAGAATCAAGAAAAGCAAGTTTTTCATGGAGAAACATACCTTATTTGATGTCCTTATCAAGTGAGCTTTCTTGTGTTGCTAAGATTTCCTCTAAACTCTTTCTTCTCTCTACTGAACTAGCCGTAAAACACCTCCATTCAAAATTCCAAAACTATAGAAAGAGAGAGAAGGAATAGGAGAAGAACATTTGTAAAGGGAAGAACATGAATTCCTACCCTTTTAGGCTTTGTCTCTCCTTCCTTTTCTCCTTTTTTGCTGAGCCACTTAGCTAGTCCAGATTCTATGTTGAAGCCAAAATAAGTCAGTGGAGATGAGGGAGAGAAGGTGGCATGATATATAAAAGAAGGGGAGACTATTTACAACTTTTCCAAAATTTCAACTACATCCCTTGAACTTTGATTTCTCTATTTGAGTTTATTTCAACTCCTTTTCTAGAACTATCTTTTCCATCATAAAATTTAGGTCCTCTAATTCATTAAAAGCCTTGTTTTCACATTAATTGGATTTAAAACTTTAATGAACCATTCAATCAAAGTTGTAATCAACTAATGACCTAAATCATATATTAAAAGGGTTTTAACTATTTTAACAGTTCCTATGGTTTTTTAGCCTTTGAAAACCCTAGTAAGCTCAATTTTATCATTTAAAACTCCTTCCTTTGAGTCTTCAAAACATTACTCAAAATTATGATATTTCCATTACATTTATTCATTAATTTTGGCTCTGATTTTAAGCTATCCTTAAGCTCTTGACCATATTTTTAGATGTTTTAATTAACATCCTATTCTCAATTAACCTCAATTTACCTTTGAAATAAGCAGGTCTTCAAAAATTGAATTAAAATCGATAAATCGATATAGGAACACCTTAAAGCAAAGCAAATTGAGGCAAAATAAGATTAGGATATTAATTAAAACATCTAAAAATATGGTTAAGAGTCTAAGGATAGCTCGAAATTGGAGCTAAAATGGCTAAATGAATTTAAGAAATAACATAGTGGCAAAATCATAATTTTAGGAAACATTTTAAGAACTCAAATGAGGGAGCCTTAAATGAGAAGATTAAGTTTTTTAAGATTCTTAAAGGCTTCAAAACAATAAGAACCCTTAGAATGCACACCTTCCAGTATGCATTTTAGGTCATTGGTTGACCAAAAATTTAACCGAATGGTTCGATAAGATTTTAAATCCAATTTGGATAAAACCAAAGGCATTTTATGAATTAGATGACCTAAATTTTATGATGAAAAAGACAGTTTTCATAAAAGAGTTAAAATGTACTCAATTGGAGAAACCAAAATTTTAGGACAAAAATGAAAATTTGAAAATGTCATAACTAGCCTCCTTTCTTATTTAGCACACCCCACTTTCTTTTTTCCCCTTAATTGACTTTCATCTGGCCAAAAACAAAACCAAAACCATCTTCAAGTGGCACACCAAAAAGGAGGAAAAGGGAAGGAGAAAATTAAGCAAAATAGGTAAAGAATCGCTACTTTTTCATGCTCTTCTCCTTAATGATGTTTTTCTCCTCTTTCTCCTCTCCTTCTTCATAGTTTTGAAGCTTTAAATGGTGATGTTTTGTGGCTAGTTTAGTAGAGGGGAGAAAGAGTTTGGGGAAATTTTTGGAAGTCTAAGAGAGTTCATTTGCTAACGAAGCTAACAAGGTAATTCTTCTATGGATAACTTGCTCTTCTTGGTTTTCCTCTTGCTTCACCTTTTTGCCCAGACCTAGAGGGCTATGTAGGGATTTTGAGTTTGGTCCAAACTTGATAAGAAATGGGATTTTGAAGCATGGAGAATCATATAAAATAAATGAAACTAAAAAAGAAGCTATAGATAATAAGTTATGAAAATTAGGGTTTTGAGTGCACTTTAGAAAATATGAAGCTTTCTAATGATAATTTAACCTATGTAAGAGTATAATTGAGTTCATAAAAGACCTAGGAAGCTTCACAAGTGCCAAATTCCCTAAAAAAAAAGCAAACAAAACTCCATGAGTGGTAAGTTATGTGCATGTCTTAGCTAAGAAGGTTTCTAAATGCCTAGGGAGAGTTCTCTTTGATTCCAAAGATAGAAATGATCTAAATACAAATTATAGATACCAAAAAAACTATTGGTTTGAATTTAGAAGCCATATTGTGAAAGTTGAAAGTTTAGGGTTCCATTATACATAAAGAAGCAACTTAGTGTCAAGCTCTTTAATTGGAGTTTGTGATGACTCTGGTGAGTTTAAATAGAGACATGTAACTTAGATTGAGTAAAAAATTAGAGAAAAGATGATGTATTATATGTGTTGCTTCATTATACTATTAAATGGAGCCATATGGATACCATAAGATAGAATTGGTTTGTGTAAAGATTATATGAGGCTAGAAATGGTTCCATTGATGTATTTATGTCTTGTTTGGTTTGTCTAGGCCAAGCAAATCAAGCCTCTCCTAAGCGTGTATATGAAGCCAAGGCAAGGAAGTAAGAATCAAAGAAAGAACTTCTGCTTCTTGACTCAAGGTAGCTCTTCATTTATTCTTGTATGCATATCTTGATTGTTTAATTGTCATTAATTACTTGTATGTGTGTTTGAATCATGAAACATGTCTATTTCTATTAGTTTGATGATTTGATGACATTTTGCTTCTTGAATTGCTTTGAAAATGTGAGATGGCACTTGATGGGTGAGGTTATACCAAAAGTCCCTTGATTTGGATGAGGTGAAGTCAAAAGTCCCTAATTAATAGTGAGACAAGGCCAAAAGTCTTAAAAATGAGTGAGGCTAAGTCAAACATTCATAAAAGTGGGTGAAGATAGATCAAAAGTCCCTAGAGCTTGTTTTTAACTTTGATAGATACATATGACTTTATATAAAAGATTATAGTTGATGTTTGGAAGCATTTGATGCATGCTTGCTTTCTTTGACAAGATAATATGCCATATATGTATACTTGAAAGGATGAATAAGCTATTATGATTCTTTAAATCTTACTCTCCTCCATTTTATCTCTAATCATGTCTAGGAAATTCTCAAGGAGCAAGGATTGAAGACTAACAAACATAGTTGGTGCTACTTTGACCATGATTTAGAATATTATTTAATTTAATGTCAAAGTATGGCTGCACATGTTATTTTTGTAATGTAACCACCCACTCATATGTAAGAGTATATGCTTATGATATAAATACTAATGGTGGATGTATACATGCTCAATTGTGTAATTTGACCACTTATATGCTATGGGAACTGTATGTATATTGCGAAGTGGATAGGTCATTTTAAGTTGCATCATGTTCGGGACCTTATGAGATGGACTTACATGCAGACATGAATTGACTGTTCACCCTACTCCATGAGATGGAGCTAATCTTTAAAACAAAGTGTTGAGTCCACCGGTCTGGATGCAGCTCTTTTACCTTATTGCCTTAGGAAAGAGAGATGCTAGTGATAAGTATGATTTTTATGCATTTTAATCCTTTTAACTTAAACATTTTAGTATCCAAATATGGCTTTAAGGGTCTAATTAGATGAAATTTGATTTTAGTAGCCATTTTCTATATTTGAGGAATTAAGTTACAAATTATTGGATTTTAATGCATAAATTTATCTTAAATAATTTTGTGAAAATTCCTATTTGATTTTTCCCACTCTTTTGTGCAAGATTTTCAATGGACAATTAAAGCTTGCATGGAGAAAACATGAGGGCTGGACTTCTCTTAACATCACACATTAGTTCTTGTGGAGGCACATACTCATTTGAACTCAGACGTTGGAGTGGGAAGGATTTAAGAGGAATGAGCACTTGAGCAAGGAGTTATTGGTTTTTGAAGAGAGGGAAGCAACATGAAAATAACGTGGAAGATTAGCTGAAAATAGAGCTGGATGGAGGAAAAGTTGCCACGAGCTAGAGTTGGAGAATGATGCATAAATAACTTGCGTGTTGAGAATGTGGATGGAGGAAAAGCTGAAGTGGAAAATAAGAAACTCGAATGAAGGGCTAGAATGAACAAAGAACGTGTGGGGTTCTACGTAGAAAAGAAGCTGCAGTTCAATGTGAAAAACCACATGGAAGAAGCTTGAACTCGAGCTGAACTTGCATGAGCTAGAAGTAGAGCTAGAACAAAGCTGGAATGACGCTGAACTGGGCAGAGAAAATTGGAAAGAATGAATGAAATTTGAAAAGCTTTTCTCTTCGGTCTGAATAGCAGAACAGAGCACGAATAAATGCAGCAACATCCAGCAGAAAACTTGAGCAACTAAAGAAGCTTGCATGAGCTGGGAGGACAGCTGAACGAGCTGAAAGAGGAAGCTACGAGCTGAGAGGAAGTTAAGAGAACCAAACGAAGCATGAGGAAGCTCAACACTGGGCTGGGAAGGAAGAGCTGGAGTTGAAGCGAGAAACACGAGCAAGGGCTGCTGCTTCTTTCATCTTCTGGACTGCATTGAGAGACAAACACTGGACTGAACGAGAGGGATGAAATGCAGAAGAAGTGACGCTGAGAGGGAGCTCTGGCTGAACGAAGAAAACAAGACGTGGAAGAAGTAGAGAGAAAAATGTGACGAAGAAGAGCTGCATGGTTAAGTGAAGAAGCAGAATGCATGAAAGAAGCTGAACAAGCTGAACGAGAAGCTTGGGAGCTAGAAAAAGACGTGAATAATAGTGATGAGAAGGAAGCTGCATAATATGAAGGAATCACGTGGAAAATTTATACGAAGAAGCTGCAGAAACAGTAGAAGAATATATAGGATATAATAAAATAAACAATGGGGGCCCACACTATCTGCAATGCAAGCTTGTGATATATATATTAAAAGAAGAAGCTGAACACATGGAGAGAAGCACATGGACAACGTAGAATCATTAAAAATTCACATGAGAGCCTTCATCCAATCCATCACGTCACTCATGTTTGATTCCATTCATCTCACGCATCTTCATTGATTCACATTGTCCAGACTTCATCCCATCTCACGCCTCTACACTACATTCATGCCTCCATACATTAAGATATCCTAGTCCATTCATAATTCCACCAACTCACGTCTCTATAATTTAGCAGCCCCTTGCCTATATATATATCAAGCCATTCATTCGTTCAAGACACCACCCAACCATTCATCCATCCATTCCAACCATTCAACCACTCCTTCGTCCAGCACATCCACCACGCCTTCACTCATTCTCATCTCCACTCCACTCCATTCCATCAATCCATCTCCAATGATATTCTAATTCATCTTGAGGCTAGCTAGGAGGAAGCTCCTGGAGAAGCTTGAATTCATGGAAGAATAATTCAGAATTTTGGCTAAGACTTTCCTTATTTTTCCTACACTTTTTCTCTTTCATTTATTGTCTTGGTTAAGTTGTATTTGATAGGGAATTTGTGTAATTATAATTAGTGGCTGGTTAGACACTAATTAGGAAGTATTTTTGTTAATTAATTAATCTGATTAATTTCAATATTTCTGAATTCCCATGTATGCTTCGAAGGTGTTCGATAAAATACATGAGTGAGCTTAATTGTTTAATTTGAAAATTCCTTAATGTTTAATTGGTTAATTAAATTTTTAGGATGATTCAGAGGCTAATCAATTAGTTAATCAATTAAATTGGATGTTCATTGATCTTAGAAACAAGAATTGACAGTTTAATGCGGGACTGAGGTTTCAATTCAACATTAGATCGTCAATCTCTTGAATCTTGAGTGGTTACCCAAGATAATTTGTTATGAACACAATTAGGGACTCTTAGGCCAGAATTAATCACAATTAGATTAGGATAAGGATAGTGGATACCAAGGGACGAATCCAAAGCTAGTTACAAGACCATAATTCACCTAATTAGATAGAATTTAGGAATTTTAATTCAATTTAGTTTTAGGATAGCTTAATTAAATCAAAACCCCCTTAGTTTAGAAATTTTTAAAGTCTTTTAACATTTGAAAACTCAATTAAACATTGAACACCAATTCCAAGGGAGATGACCTAGGTTGTGCCATTCGCTACATATTTTATCAACCTAGTATTATTTTGAGGGTTGTACGACGAGCCACTCAGCTAGCTCTTCTTGTCTTCTAATGGGTATGCACTTCTCTTTTCATAATTATAGGATCACCTTGTATTTAGTACATTTGGCACATGCTCAAATGGTCACATTCACTAAGGAAGTTCATTTAGAGCCATTTGATACTACAAATGTGCAATTTTGAGCCATAATTTGCCCCTGAACTATAACTAGACTAAATGAACAAATTTTGGCATAACATTTGGCAAGCATTTAGATCTCATTGAGAACTTTTCATAGAGGTAAAGAACACAATTTTTTAAGCTCTGTAAAATTTCTTATAATTTTTCAAAGTTGGCTGAATTATATAGAATTGTCATATAATTGTTTATTTGGTTAGTTCTAGTTTTCTATATCTTTAAGGGGACAAATGAACTCCACTACTCATGAAATTTTACAGAGATATAGTTGCCATTATAATTTTCAACAACCACTAAGACCACTCAATTTGGAGTTGTGTGGCTTAAGATATGCATTTTCAAAATTCAAATCTGTATATGCACAAAAATATGATAGTGGTACTATTCCATTAGATTTTTGTGGCCCAAATGATTTTTTTATTTAGAATTTTTACAACATGTAGTTTATGTCATGAGCTTTCCATAAAATCCTTATTTGCATAATTTGGAATTCTCTAGTTCAAGTTATGAATTTTTAAAGTGCATGCTTCTTTTTGCGATATTTATGATTGAACAAGTATATTAAGGATAAAAGTTGAGATTGGTAAGTTGCAATGGTGCAATTAGGCAAAAATGAAATATTTTCACTTTTAATGTCAATAATTTTCACTGTAAAAAGTGTTGAATACATGAATAATGATGTTATAAGCACAATGAGATATAGAATTCGTGCTATCTTATCATGGTGTGATAGTCTTGCTTTAAGATGTTCTCATATCATTTTATCAGTTTCAGTTTTAGTTTAGTCTTTGAAAAAATGGTTATTACATTTGACCCCCTAAAATAAATTTTGTTCACAAAATTTGGGAATGTACCTCAATGGAATAGTAATGGATATTACTTTCTCATATCATCTTCTAGTTCCTAAGTTGCCTTATCAAAAGACAGGCCCTTCTACACCACTTTCACCAATGCTCTTGTTTTTCAACTGTTTGATTTTGGTGTCAATGATTTTCTCTCGCATTATCACATAGGAAATGTTATCTTGTAATTGAATATGCTTATATTCTATCACATATGAGGGGCTTAGCAAGTACTTTTCATTTGGGAAACATGAAACACATTGTGGATTTAGGCTAGGTTATAAGGCAAGGAAATATGGTAGGCAACAAGTCCAATTCTTTTAAGGATTTCAAGTGGGTTAATGTACTTATAACTGAGCTTCCTCACCTTAATAAACTAATCCACACTAGTAACTAGAGATATCCGAATGAACACATGGTCTCTAGTCTTATACTTTAACGATCTCCTTCTCTTATTAGCATAACTATTTTATCTATTCTAGGCCATAACAAGTTTCTTTCTAATCAGCTCCATCTACCTGGTGGTCTAGTCTACTATCTCAAGTCCTATCAGACTTCTCTCACCTAACTCTACCAAAACAAAAGTGATCTACATTTTCTCCCATACAAAGCCTGATATAGGGCCATCTGAATACTGAAATAATTATTATTATTATATACAAACATAGCTAATGGTAAATACACATTCCAGTTCCTCTTGATCTCTAAAATACACTCCTTTAACATGTCTTCTAAGGTATGGATGGTCTTTTCAGTTTGATCATCTATCTGGGGGTAATATGTATTCTAAACCTTAATTTAATCCCTAAAGTAGCTTATAATGACCTTCAAAAGTTTAATGTAAACTTGGGATCTCTATCTGATACTATGCTATTGGGTATCCCGTGAAGTTGCACTATCTCTCTTATGTATAATTGGGCTAACTTATCTAGTGTATGTGTAGCCATAATAGACAAAAAGTGTGCAGACTTTGTTAATTTGTCCACTATAACCCAAATAGTATTATTATGTCTAGAGGATGTTTCAGGTAACCTTATAATGAAATCTATAGCTATGTTATCCCATTTGCACTCTAGGATGTCTACAGGTTGTAATAACCTAGCTGGTCTCTAATGCTTTACTTTTACCTTTTGGCATACCAAATGCTTAGCCATATAATTGGCTATGTTATTTTTCATACCTTGCCACCAAAATATTCTTTTTAAATCCTAGTACATCTTGGTGGTACCTAGATAAATAGTATGCTTTTTCTTATGTGATTTCTGTAAAATCTTTTCTCTCAATTCAATTTTGTTTGTCACATAAATTCTATCTCGGTATACTATCATACCATCCTCAGGCACTCTAATCTTTGAGGTCTTACCCTAGGAAATTTCACTCTTAATCTATCTCAAAAATCCATTCTTTCTTTAGGCATCTATGATTTAGGTTCTCAAATCATTTTCTATTCTAGTCTCACTCAATCTTGGTGGCACCTAGATAAATAGTATACTTATTCTTATGTGATTTCTCTAAAATCTTTTCTCTCAATTCAATTTTGTTTGTCACATAAATTCTATCTCGGTATACTATCATACCATCCTCAGGCACTCTAATCTTTGAGGTCTTACCCTAGGAAATTTCACTCTTAATCTATCTCAAAAATCCATTCTTTCTTTAGGCATCTATGATTTAGGTTCTCAAATCATTTTCTATTCTAGTCTCACTCAATAACAATTTACTCGACATCATATGATAAGAGATATTCATATCTTTAAATTTCTCTATGAGTTCCTGCTCCCTAACCATCATAAAGGTCGCATGGGTGGACCTTCTACTCAAGGCTTCCTCTATTACATTGGCCTTGCCTGGATGGTATTTCAATGTATAATCATAATCTTCTAGAAATTCTATCAATCTCCTTTATCTCATATTCAACTCTTTTTTATCAAATAGGTATTTTAAACTTTTATGATCACTATAAATTTCCATTGTAGCATCATATAGGTAATGTCTCTAGATTTTAAGGGCAAACACCACTGTAGCTAACTCTAAATCATGTGCAGGGTAATTTTTCTCATGAGGCCTCAACTGTCTAAACGTATAATGTCTTATTAATCCCTTAATTCATGGATTTTAAGATCTTTAATTCATCATAATTATTATAAACCTCCCCAAATCTCCTATATTAATCCTTTAATTCATCATAATTATTTCTAATTAATTTCGGGGTGTTACAAATAAACCCAAAAATCACTAACCAATCCCCTCCAATCTTTACCAACACCAACCACCACTCTTTGGATAAAATTCAAATGGTTAAAATCTCTTATAACTAGTATAACCAAGGCTTAAGCCCTACTAGATAAAAAATTGACTCGATGACATCCCAAACCACCTATGCAAATCTATATGCTAGAGACTATATTTTACCCTGAACCCTAATTGTCAATCAAAATCATCAACCATTCCTCTAAAGACCTTTAAAAATAATCATAAGTTATAGTTCCATAATATCACATCCATTACTTAGAAAGAAATAAGACTACAGAGTGACTTTACATTCCATTTCATAATTCATACATATCTACAGAAGGAATCTATACATAAAAGAATCAAAATGATGCCTAAGACGAATATTTATTCCATTATACCAAAATATTAAGAGTCATACACTTGGCATGGCATGATGTATCATGGTAAACTATACAAAAGTAAATATTTATAAATGTTCCAACAATAACAACTATCCATTTTCCTAAAAGATAAAATACAAAAATATTTCCAAAAGCCAAGCACTACTATCAATTTTCCAATTGCTTCCCTTGGCCATTAGAAGACTTTCAATTGGAAAGTGAAGCTTACAAATGGTGTGAGATATAAAATCTTAGTAACCAAAATAAAATTCCAATCATATAATATAGAATAACCAACTATGATGCTTTACATAAGAAAATCAAGAAAGAGCAATGCATAAATTAATCAAATGAGTAAGTTAGACTATAAGGTAATTGCTATCGCATACTAATACCTACATATACATACACTTAGTTATTGGCCAACAACACAAGGAGAGGCACCGTCAAAGTAACTTCTCTCATAAAACAAGCACAGTCACAACTCTTTACATAGTCATGGCAACATGTGCATAAACATGAGCATAGTCATGGCTCTGTGCACAGAAATGACATATATCAATAACAAGAGCATGGTCATAGCTCGATCTACCAAGACACAATCATGGTTCATGATAGTCCACAAATATAATTAATCAAACTCATTATTAGCATCATAAACCACATTGCACACCATTAATAGGATGTTACTACAATTATAAATGGAATTAAACCCTAGTTACCTCTTAAAGATGTCTTTCACTTCTTGCACAACTACTAACACACTTCTTGCAAACAATCCAAGCTTAGATCATTCATATACAATTAACCACACTTAATTAATACAACAAATCCTCATCTTTAATAGATTAAAGTCTCAAAATTCAAGTGATTTACCTTACTAAGCTTCTTAAGGCCACAAATCTTCAACCTTTAGCATCAAACACAAAGCTTTGCAAATGGGCCTTCCTATTTTCAAATATACATAAAGCCTAAACAACAAACTCAACTTCAAGAAGGGATTTAGGAGAAAAAACAACTATAAATAGAGGAGAAATTCATACCCATACCTTGGCTTCACTTTTTTCATCTTTGTGCTTAAAAACACCCTAAAGTCTTCAAATTTCAAACCCTATGGTTCTACAAATGGCAACAATATCACAATTTATTTGGATCAAAATGAAGAGGAAGAAGAGTAGAAGAAATTTCTTTAAAGTTACTTAGGCCAAATCTTTTTCCTTCCTTTTGTATTAATCTTCAAAACCATGAAACTTTTCTTTTTTTCTCTCTTAACTTTTTGTGTTTATGCTTGAAGCTAGAACGAGTGAAGTGAAATAGGTTTGAGTATTGTCTAAGGCTTAAGTTTAGCATTTTTGAGCCAACTCTTGATAAGCTTCAGTGTTTTCAATCCTATTTGGGCTATAGGTGCTAGATATTAGCTTTAAAATTAAAGAAATATAAGGTATGATATTAAAAGTTATTTCCAAATTAATTTATTTTCATTTTTTTGGGTAATTGGTCTCTAATTTATTTCCTTAAGATAATTTACTAAATTCTCAAAATAATTAATTAAACTCTAATTTAAATTATTTCCTCCATGATTTCATAAAAAAAAATTTCATTTTTCCCCATAATCTCAATTAAATAATTGCTAGATGTTATAGTTCTAATTTAGTTAATTTAATTTTATTAATTCTAATTGAATATTAATTTGAGGAGGATGTTACAAGATTTACCCTGTACTCTATGCTGGTCACACCCTAACTTCTGGGGTGTAAAAGTTGCACTGAAGTTATACCACTACTTAAAGGACTTGTTATTATTGCCATTTTTAACTTAGATATTATACTAAATCACAAATGTGTAACCATGGCCACCATTTCATTATTTTCAATGTCTACTATGTTTGCAATATTAAGATGACTTGATTTATACTTATTTCTAAATCTACAATCTCTGTTAGAGTGTCCTTTCTTCCCATAATAATAACAAGACTTCAAAGTCTTCTTTGGTTTGTGTTAGGAATAATCAAGTTTAGGGTTTTCATCTTGTTGTTTATAAAATTGTTTTGGGATTTATTACTCACACCTACAAAGTTAACCTTAGAAATAGATTCTAAATTCTATTTAGCAAATTGCAAGTTTCCTCTTCAATTCTCAAGTGTTTTAGAATTTGTTCTATAGTGAAATTTGTAATAGTATGTATTAATTTCTTTTTATAGTCATTCCAATTTTGAGGCATTTTTGAAATGAATTAAAAATATCAACAAGTATTTAAGTTTGGAAACAAGCACCTATCAGACTTAATTCATGATAAAGTTGCTATAATTCATGGCATGAGCAAAATAACTCATGATAAGAAACTTATTTGTCCCTTGTTGTTTTGTGTTGTACTTGAATTTCAGTGGTTGCCAAATATCTATATGGGATAATCTTGAAGTGAATAGATCATAGAGGTGATCAAATAAAGTGTTCTATTTATGGCCTTGGCACAATAGTTCATCTTTACTCCTCTTCTTTCTTCTAGCCTTAATTTGATCCATGTGTTTGTTAAAGAGTTCTAAAATTAGTTGCAAATTTGGTTCCAAAACGTAAATAATCTTCATTATAGTGAGTAGAAACATCATTTTGTACTTTCAGTGGTTGAAGTTTGTGCCATTAAATCGATTGAGTTTGAAAAAAGTCTTAGTTCTTGACTTCAAAGGTATACTTGTGTAGATTCCATTGAAATAGTTCTTCAAGATTGTAGGATGAAATGGAGTTACAAAAACACAAATCAAGGCTTTGAAATGTGTACTACATACATCATCCTTAAAGCAATATTTGCTCCTACTTAGTTGCTATAAAGTTTAGGCAAATTGATTCTAGGAGTAATCCAAAGCACTCTAAAGAATTACACATAGCACTAATGGAATTTTCTCTTCAAAAGTACTTGAAAAGGGGTTCATAGAATAGGGAGATCAAAGAGATAGATTTTATGGTTATATTCTTCTAAGTTTTGAATCAACTTATACATTGGATTTTGAACTAACATGTCTTTTTCTTATAAAACTACTTTTAAATTCAAATTTCATGTTTCTATCATGTGTATTTTGAACATTTAAAATGTTTCTAAACATCCTAATAGTTATTTAAAGAAAAAACAATATTCTTGAAGCTACCATATATTTTAATTGTCATAATTTTTTTAATTTTCTAATGTTTAATATCTGGATAGTCAACTAGTATCTTCAACTAGTTAACTAGTTGTTCTTTGATTGGTGTCTTAAGATTTAATAGTCAAGTAGTACCTTTAACTAGTTAACTAGAAGTACTAGTTACTTTTAGAAATGTATCAATCAATTGGTTGCTCTCAAGTTAGTGTCTTGAGACTTGCTAATCAATGATACTTTTAACTAGTCCACTATTTACTTTTAAAAATGTACCATTCAACTAGTATAGCCTACAAATCATGACTAGTTGTTCTCTATTTCTCATTTCTTTCTTTCCATAAATAAATTAGCCGATTGATTACTTTCTATTGCATGCCTCTCAACTTAAACACTTGTTTCAATTGACTTGTACACCAGCCACATCATTAATTTTCAACCACATATAGACATACCTACTTAAGATAGGTCAGACCACCTAAATTTTTTCTAAACTATCTTCAACCAACACTATCAATGACATATATATATATATATATACAGAGGTAAAGCAACCATGTATTTAGTACAGAGAATTTATAGCTTTGAGCTTGGCACATATAGCTTTTGGTTTAGAGAACAAAGAAGATTTCGCGAGCATTGGAACTCTCCGTGGGTTGAAATTCTGTAACAATTCTTTTTTACAATAAAGAAGAGTCCTTTTTCTGTATTCTTGGGCCATCTTTTCCCTTTTGATATTTCTCAGGCTTCACTTTCAGGGGAAACCCCATGTTGGGTGTCATCATTTATTTGCATGAGGCATACCCTTACTTTAGCTTGAGTGAAAGAAAAAAAAAAAAAAAAGAAATAGAAACAATGAAAAGCAAATTAATAATGGATATAGAAGTATAAATCGTATTTGAATGTGGTAGCAATTTTTATTTTTTCTGCCTCGTCCCTCCTCCCCTCGTTCCAACTTCTGCCTAACAAATTAACTGTTAATGAGAGAGAAAAAGAGAAGAGGGGAGAGAGAGAGAGAGAGAGAGAGAGAGAACGATTGGAGTTAGGAAACTTTCTATTTTTATAAATAAACATTGTTTATTAAAAAATAAATTAAACTAATCATAAATAAATATATAATTATGTTAATTCTGTTTCTTAGTAAATTTATTTTTAAAATAGGTATATTATATATCAATTCATAATTAATTAAATTTGCTTATATGTAATAAACGAGTTTGAAATATAAATTTCTTTTTATTTGAATAAATTGGGAACCAATCCTATCTTTTAACAAAACCAAGAGAATTCTGATAACTATATGTAACTAAATGCTGATAAATTTATTTATATGTAACTAAACGCCAATAACACCACAAGTGGCTGTGTTTGCAGATTTATCATTGGTAGAATTATAAAGGAGGACTCAGAGTTAAGAAAAATTACTTTAAAAAATCTGTTACTATTATTTTAGGATTGATTACTATTAATTTTAACAAAAAATTCTTAAACTCAAGAATAACAGGTCTTTTAAAATATTTTTTTTTTAACTCTGATCCTCTTTTATAATTCTTACTTTAGCATTTGCCTTAATTACACAACCTAGCCATGAAGACGGTACTGACTCGCCGTATAAATTTGAATGCCTCCACTTGTCCGCTTATTCACTTCCAGATAGATTCAGTACGTACTATGTATTGTTTTTGGTAAGTCATGTTCCGGATAGCCTGTGGATACATCAATTAATTTACTTTACATTTATGTCTATACTAGAGTGCAATAAAATTTTTTATGACCTGGCTCTAAAAAAATTAGCCTAGTTAGCATTCAAAAATGTGATGTAGCATTTACATTTTACATGCCTGCTTCTAAAAAGAATCTAAAGCCTCTGTCTTAAATCTCTCTCTCTCTTATCACTCAAGTTCTGCAATCAAATCTTGCATAAATTATCATGGAGGGATATGTTTTTTATTATATGTACTCAGGAAAACCCATTGATCATTGTCTCAAATGGGTGCATCTTATGTAGGTGAGTACTTTTTGTGAATAATTAGACACATTATGTTCAGATCTTAATTATACTAATATTTTGGGACAACCTGTAAAGATTTTCTTTTTTTGGGTATGAAATTTTTAGTTTCAGCATGGATAACCAATTTTTTATCAAATAAAAGAAATAAGTTACTTGAAGTATATATGAACTGATCCAACACTAGACTATTTGATCGCAATTAAACAGTAATAGATGCACATTTAATTTACTCATCTGAAATGATGGTCTAGTGCCTGGGTTTTGTTTGGAATTGGATGATTGGGAGCTTTATATATATAAAGCTTGCTCCTTGCAACTACAAATCTACAACTTCAACCAAGTGAGAAAGGCAGAGCATAATTTTACCCAAAAAAAAGAAATTCAAGGAAAACAACTAATATACAAGAAAGGCAGAGGAGAAGAAACAGAGAAAAAAAAAAGACTGAAAAATTACCAAGCCTATGAAATAAGATCGTAAGAAAAATACCTAATTAGAAAAACAAACAAACAAACAAACTGTTTTTACTAATTAAACCATGACTAGTTGCCGTTGAGCTTCAATCCTTAAATCTTCCTTCATCCTTCTTATGAAATCATCAAATTTCCTATTCATCTCCTCTGCAGTTAACCTCGAATTCTCTTCGACCTCGACCTCTTTCTCTTCTACGTCATCTTCAATCAGAAACCCATCATTTTCTGACCGTGTTTCTTCCTCCTCTTCATCATCCCCGGCTTCCAATATCCCAGATTCTTCATCAGCTTCTTTCAAATTCAAACCCCATAGGCCACCTTCTTTTCCTTCTTCTTCATCTTCCACAATTGCCATCTCAGTATCTTCTTGTTCCACTTTTTCAGCTCTCTCACTAGTTTTCACCTCAGATTCTTCCTTCTCAATCATCTCGTCCTTGGCCTCAACTTCTGAGAATTGATATCGTGGGACATCTTCAAGAGGTTCATCATCATCACCAAGATCAGGTTTAGACCCAGAAAAGGATTTGGTTATGCCAACAAATACAAGGAGGCCATTGCACAAGAGAAACATGCAGTTCTTGTCTATGCTGTGGGAGAATATCTGGAAAGGGAAGGAGGAGAAGTACAAGTTGAAATAATGGAGGAAAGCAAGCAAGGAAGATGGAGAGATGAGGAGAGAGCAGAGAGAAAGTGAGACCAACAATTGGGTTAGCTTAGTTATGTTTTGGGACTTCACTTGACCCATATTTTCCACTCTGGGAAATGGAGTAGAGCAGAGCATCTTAATGAAGATTTGATGTCAGTTCAAGCCATGAAGGCATCCTTATACAGGGATTTCTTCCCAATTTCCGAAAACAGCCATGGTTACATCAAGCAAAATTCCGAGTTAGACCCTTCGTCATATATAAATATATATATATTTATGATATATTCGTAAGTTCATTTATAATTATTTTATTTTATTAACTTTTTTTGAATTGAGTTTATTAAAAAAAATATTTCTTCCTTTTATTCAAGACAAGTAAATTAAGCCTATAAAAAAATTAATATATTAAATTAATCATAAAAAAATATATAAATATGTTGAATCACATAATTAAGCAGCCTGTTTTATCATATAATTTATGAATCATTCATAAATGAGTTTTTCACACTAAATTTAAGAAGTTCCATCACATTAAAAATATGTATTGTATTATTGACTCGAGTGTGAGTTATACCTGATCTGGTAGCCTGGCTAGGAGGCATTACCTATCATCAGGTTCAGCGATCTGCGAATGGACTTGTCAAGAGGCCCTATCTCATGTAAGATTTGGGACCATGACCCACAGGAGTTGTGATTGGGGGAGGAGAGATACAGAAACAAGTGAACCACCTTCAAAGTCACCCCACATAAGTCCCATAATAAAATCAAAAGCTAAATGCCTCGGTGATTGATATAATAATGAATGGACACAAAGGTCAAACCATGATTTCACCGTTCGATTATTTTAAAAATGTGTGTAGGCAAAATGGATTTATAAAAATAATTATAAATCAAATTAATTATACAAGAATGTAGGTGTATAAATAATAGTTTTCTTATAAAGTTTATTTAATATTACCAACAAAAATTTATTTAATATTTTTTATATGTATTTATAATTAATATAATTTATTTATTTTTATATTAATCGAGAAAATATAAAAAAAAATTACTTTGTGAATATTTTAGGAGATTTGGATTTTTTGTATTTAATTTGTAAATACACAGTATATATTTACTAAAGAAAAAATTTAAAAAAAATTAAAAAGAGAAAAAATAAATTATATTTTTTTTTATTTTTTATTTCTCTTTCTTAAATGTATGGTATATTATTACAAAGTATCACAACCCATGTCTAAGAGTTGCCATGGCAGGCATTGGATTATTGCTTGCGAATTAATTCAAGTGACTTTGGTTACTGGTTGGATTTATGCACAAGAAGAGCCTTTAGATGTAAGCTAATATAACAAACGCTAACATGATTTATAGTAGCCTTTCTTTCTGGTAATCTTCTCATTATGAATATATTGACAATAGGCAATAAGTTATTTGGTAAATTCACTCATTATTTCAGTCATGCACGAAAACATCATATGCCCTTTTGCCTCGTCATCTTTTTTTTCCACCATACCTAACGGAAACAACAAAATGTTTGAAACAAATTGCATGAAAAATAATAAGTGATAACTTTTAGGAGGCATTTGGTATATTGTGATCTCGATTGTGTAATCTCACATATCATAATATCTTAAATATCATAATTAGGTGACAAAATGTTTAAATTGCTTTTGTGTAATAATACGGTGGTAATATTGATATCATACAAAAGGATGTTATCTAATTACAACTAAAATATTGTATCATCCTACATCGTAGGGAAGAGTGCGTTAATTTTTTTTTTTTTTGAATTGTTACTACTTTTACATTTTTTTATTTATATGGTAATTCCATCTCCATAGGTTATATTAAAAAAAATTTAAAATTTTATTTTATAAGATGCAAAATATAAAATGAAAATAATTTTATAACTGTGTGCATCTTATTTGACTGATTTCCAAAATTCTTTTTTCAAATTTTAATTTTTTTTACTTTATAAGAAGTGAAATATAAGATAAAAATAATTTTATAATTAATAACTATAAAAAAATTATATTAAAAATATAAAAATTTTATGAAATCTAAACTGTTTAAATTAAACTTAAATAGTCCAAATTGAAATACCTACAGTGCGCATCGCCTAGGATTCACAGAGAATCTAGATTTAGAAAGATGACATGCAAAATGATTCTTTGGTTGGAATTAGAAGTCAATTAGAGTTTCATGTACATTTAAGGGAACAATTTTAAAATATTAAAAAAATTCAGAGTCATTTTAAAACATTACAAAAATTAAAGGATTATTTTGAAGATATATAGGCACCCTCACAACAACATTTGTAAAACTCAAATATGATGTAAACACCAGCAAGGTTATTCGTTAAGTGTCTTGACGAATATAACTAGAAAAAGACAAGTGTGATACAAATTATAAGTTAAAATGCAAAATTGGATTTAAAAAAAAAAAAAGGTGAGGGAATCACATTGAAACAAATTAATTAATTAAGGCATCTAAATACTAATTAAGCCAAGAAAAAAAAATTAACTTAAACAAGGATTGAGATGTTTCTATCTGTAATAACTAAAAAAAAAATTGAAAAGTTTTGTTTTGTTTTGTACAAAGAAAATTCAACCCAATTCAACTCTTTTGAAATTAGAAACATAAAATCAAGGATTCTATCTAAATATATGTTTTGAATTCATTATATTGGTTTTTAGTTCAATAAGCATTACACGCTTGATTAACAAAGGACCCAGAAATAAAATTATTTATTTTTAAAGATCTGTTACCACTTGTTATATAATGATTACTATTGATTTTAGTAACAAACAATTGAACTTAGTAGTAATAGGTCTTTAAAAATAATTTTTTTTTATTTTTGAGTCCTTAAATATAATTCTCCCTTATTAAAAAGCATTACATTTGAGACACGAAAAGCTTTATTGGCAGTATTGTATTAAATTATAACCTTTAATAGGAAAAACAAGTTCAATTTATAAAATGGTAAAATATCATGGTAATTAAGGGCCATGGATCATCTCATTTTCATGTATCAATTTTTCTAAAGTATATTTTTTAGATCAAGAGTTTTATCGAATTTAAAGTATTATTATTATTATTATTCACTTTTTGTCGCATTAATTTTTAAGGAACGAAATAAATTATTTCCTACTTGTTTAAGATTTAAGCAAGTTCTATCAAAAAGATTTAAGCAACTTAATTGTTTAGAATTAGTATCACATAAAAATATATATCAAACTAATATTATAGTTAAATAGATAATTTACATTTTACCCTTGCAAGTTAGAAAGCAAAAATAGAATAAATGCAACTACTATCACTAAATGCATCAGGGGGCGGTCAACAAATGGCCGTTGTTGCAAGCGTTGAGAGATATTTAGCAACGGTTTTATTCAACCACTAGAATAATAGCCGGTAACAATTAGTGGGAGTTTACATGCAATTGCAATTGATTCAATGAATTAGGATTCTTGGCAATAGTTGCGATTTAAACTGCCACTAAAATCAATTTTTTACAAAACAAATTGACTACTTGCTTTTATTATAATTTATATGAATTATACATTAACATTTTTATTTTCAACCTATACATTTATATAATTTAAAGTCAAATTCAATAATAATAATTGGATTACTATAATCACAATAATAATATGTATGTCATTACTTAAACTCAAATTCAACAATACAGTATCTCTATTCCAACACAACAAACATCTAAAGAAAAATAACTAACTACAAACATATCTAGGTTATGGGCCTATACTAAAACCATCTTCAACTTCTTGATTCTTTTCTTGAAAAGCTTGTAAATATATGAAGCACATCATAGATAGCTTTCAATCTAAGACCTGCAAAAGAAATAAGAAAGTTCAATCTCCATCATAAACATGAGTGTCTTAACATTTCCTAACAATAACATACAGGATATATATATATATATATATATCTCTCCCAAATGACATCTTAATACTACAAAAAAGGCCTTAGTTAGGTTTAGCCACAATTTAAATCGCGGTTAAAAGGTTTAGCTTTGGTTCCTCAAACCATAGCAGAATCATATAGATAGACAGGATTAACTACGATCTAGGGTAACTATAGTTACCCCTTTGGTTTAACTTAGTTACCCAACTGTTGTTAAACCAAGGTTTAATTGTGATTTGAAATAACCATTACTATACGAACTTGGTTTACCTACAGTTACTGTAATGTTCGATTTTCGTTAAACAATAGAAACAGGACTGTTTTCAAAGCAAGTCCCCCAAAATGAATTAGTAAAAGTCCCAAAAAATTTGAATAACATTTTAGACTCCTAGAAATAAGAATCCCAGGCTTAGATGGAAAGAAAAATGGAGTTAGAATGAAGAAATTTAACGAAAAAACTCACGAAATGTAATGGCGTTTTCGAAATTTTGAATAAAGTTTGGAATTCACACAAGAGGGATTTTTAAATGAAAATTTTGAGTTCTCTGAGATTCTTAGAGGCCTTGAAAATCATAGAAAGCCCCAGGATAATTAAAACCCCTTTGGTGGACCTTTTTCAACGTCGATGTACTCGAACTTTGACAGATTCGTTCGGAAAGATTTTAGCTCCGATTTGAATAATTCCAAAGACATTTTACTAAATTAGAAACCCAAATTTTATAATGGAAAATACAATTCTAAGAAAGGAGATAAAACGAATTAGAAACAAGAATGCAAAAACAAAGGGCAAAATAGAAATTTTTGAAAAATCTTCCTTCCTCCACTTATATATATAGGGCGCTCCACTCTCCCATTCATTTAGCTTCATATCTTTCTACCCTAGACTAGAGAAAAACCCCAAGAGAGTGATGCACAAGAGGAAAAGGAAGAGGAGGAGAAATCAAAGCTTGAAAGTAGGGAATTTTGATAGTTTTTTGTAACACCCCAAAATTTAATTAAGGTGTTAATAATGTATTTAGACTAATTAAGAATAATTATTATGGAATAATTAAGTAAGCCATATGAATGAAAATTTACAGAGAAATAAGTTATTAATATGGGTTTAAGATTTCAATTAGATTAAAGCTTAATTTGGGCCCAAAATTAATTTGAATAAGCCATGGGTAAGGATTTATGGAGGCCCAATGTTTTAGGTGCAAGCCCAATTCCTTATCATAAGATTTGGGCTAAGAGAGATCACCTAGTAATAGCCCAATTTGATTTAGTAGAAGGGAAGCCCAAGACCCAATTTACATGAGCCCCTATAGTTAGCCCAACACATATTATGCAGACCTAAGTTAGATTGGCTCTTGGAACTTGGCCTAACCCATCAAATTTCTACAACCTAACTTATGAAATAAGGCCCAACAAGAATGAAAATCTAAACCCACAAGGAATTGTCAGCACATCCCACTTATAGAATTAAGTTTTCTGTAGCTCATTTCATCTAGTGCAGCCCACATGAAATAATAAGCCCAATTAGACCTTGGGCTGATGGGTCAACCCATTTTTCATTAAAAACCCTAAGGGTTCAGCAGCCTCTCTCTTTATTGAGCAGAAAACACAAAAGGCAAGGGAGAAAATTCGGAGGTTTAAGGGAGGCTAGGGTTCTACCAACATGGGAGCTCCATTTTTGACTCCTAGAGGATGATTTAGCCAAGGTGAGTTATATATAACTTGACCCTCTCATCCTCCTCTTCATTTTGGTTCGATTAATTTCTGGGTTTGAGTATTTTCATCTCCTTCTCAAATTTGAAATTTGGTGTTGGGTGATTCCTTGCAAGATTTTTGGACTTGGAGGTTAGAGGGAGGATTAGGTAAGCTTTTCCCTTCCATTTTGTGTATCACATTGCTAGAAAATGCTCCTAAGGATGCATTATCATAATGGGTTCTGTTATTGTGTGAAATTACAAGGAGATAATGGTGGAAAACCCAATTTTCTAGGATTGATGATTGAAATGCGAATTTTGGTGAGTCCATGGTGGATTTTCGAAGGTGAGGCTATGGCTGTTGTTAAGTGAGTATATCCTTCCCATTTTGATGCATTTTCTATTAGTTTGAAATCCCTATAGTTGATCTATGATATGGGCTTTAGTTTCATGTGAAATTACCCAGAAATTGGAGTGAACTATGGCAATTTTTGGTATGAGAAAGTTGGAATCCGAAATTAAATTCCTTGATAATTAGGTGAGTAACCTCTAGTCTATCATTAGTAGTTCAACTCTTTGGATATTTGATTGTGATTAGAAATGATGATAATTATGCTTGTTATAGGCTTGGTGTGCATTTGGATTATTATGGTAGCTAGGGGAAGAGTAATTGGCTTCATTGAGGTAACTGGGGTTATTCTTCACTTCCATGTATATGTTCATATTGATTTGATATTGTTTGCACATATATGGTTGTGAAATGTTAAATGATTGGTTGACTACTTGAATTGTTATTGTGATTGGACCTTGTGAGTCCATGATAGAGCTGTGGTGCGGCTGCCACCCATGCATGTGCTTTGATCGGGCACTGGGTTGTGATCAGACCCCAGATGCACTGAGCCCTGGTTGTGCTCATTATGGAGTAGGTGCCATGGACGGACCTCTCCCGGTGTTATTGGCCATTAACATGTTGTGTATGACTGCTGGTATAGGACAGTAGTTCTTTGTAGTTCAACTAGTTTATTTGCAAATTGAATTGATGATTCTGGTATTGATGACATGAAATTGCATTAGATTGATTAACTTGTACATATATATGGAATCTGCCCTTTTGTTACTGAGATTGTATATCTCACCCCGTTATGGGCTAACATTTTCAGGGACCGGACCTCTTAGTGGCAAGAAGAAAATTAATGGGAGTTTGCTAAATGGTTTGGTAACACATCGGTTTAGGAGCTTTGACAAAATGCATTGTAACTAAATTGCTAGTTTTGTATCATTGCTGCATTGCATCATGAGTTGCCAAGTATAGGGATTGTATATGTAATTTGATTATCATGGGATTGAACATTTTGATTGTAATTGGCTAATAATGGATAAGTGATTCGTTTTTGTATGAACATTAAGCATTGACCCCATGCACCTTGTGACCATAATACATTTACTATCATTTATTCTTGAATTTGCTGATATAAGCTAGTTGGGCAAGTAGGAAATAGTATCTAAGTTTTGCAATGGTAATGAAGGGATTGATGGGTAAATAGGATAGATAAATACCATTTGATTCATATAAAATAAGAGAAAGCGGTCCTAGAGTGCTCTTAGGGTGAGGATTAAAGTGTGTGGGACGAAACTTGGGTAATGTAGTCATAGGAGGGAGTCTCGCCGCTGCCAAATGAGTGACAGTGGCAAGGAGCACCGCTGCCTGATAAATCGCGCTGCGGCGCAAAAGGGGAAAAATTGCTTAAAAGCTGATAGAATGAAAACGCGCCAAGGCGCAAATATATTGCGCCGAGGCGAGAATCGTGGGGTTGAGAAAAGTAGTTCTAGGAGGCATTTTCGCCGCGGCGCCATGAAGGTTGGCCGCGGCGCAAGTCCCCAAACTCCTATTTTGAGCCTAGAAACCCCAATTTCTTCAATGGTAATGGTAAGAAATAATATAGGAACACTTGTGAGAGGTTATTGGGTATTGAAATCGATGGACGAATGAATCATAAACCCCTTATGATAGTAGGATTTCTTTTATGCAAATTTTGTTTTGTTTGTGGTGGTATGGTGACGACCCTAACATCAAGGTTCAAATTTTTCCATATTTTCACAATGTGATGAATTGTAACAACTCCAAACTTTGATTATTAATGATTAATCGTATATTTAACCATAGTTACAATGATAGGAAAGTAGGGTTGTCACATTTTTCATGTTTTTTCCTTTCCAAACCTTTTCTCCTCCATTCTCCTTTATTTTCTATGATCATATTGAAGTATATGAATATGTTTTAAGGGAGAAATTAAAGAGAAAATTCGGATTTGAAGAGAGGAAGCCAAAGAAGATAAGATTCAAGTGAGAAAACAAGGAAAAATAAGGTAATTTCTTCTTTCATGGTTGTTACCCCTTGCTCCTCTTCTCTCCATATTTTTCCCCACTTAAGAAGTCATAGGAAGGCTTGGTTTAGAAAAAACCAAGGGTGATTCTTAGGAACAAGAGTGTAGAGATTAAGAATATGCAAAGAAAATTAACAAATAACCATGTAAATTTAAGATGCAAATTCTAGGGTTTCATACGTTCTTTGTAAAATCTGATTTGATGCCTTAATTTATATGTCTAAATGAGAGTTTAAATGAGCTCCTAAGATCCCTAGAAGTCTCCCCATGTGTTTCCTCCATCAAGAAAACAAAGCAAAGTCCACGAGTGCCAAAAACATGCATAGGTTCGGCCAAGTGAGTTCCATATACCTAGGGATAGTTTTAAATTTTTCTAAGTATATTTTTGAGTCATATATGATGAGTGAAGATTAGGGGAGGCCTTAGGAAAAATTTAGAAACCATAGAAAGTGAGTTGGCCTTATATGTTCCATAATATAACCTAAAGAAGTAACATGTAGTTAAACTCTTTATTTTAATTGTGTGATGACTTCAAGAGGCTTAAAAGGAGTCAAAAATCATATATGAAAGGAAAGAAAGGAGCCAAGAATTTATTTGATGGATGTTGCATCATTAGGTGCATTCTTGGAACCATAAAGGGGTTTATAGACAAAGCTAGTGTCTAAGCAAGTTATGTGGCCTTAGAATTAATTCCATGAAGCTAATTGGCTTCCATAAATTGTGTTTAGGCCAAAAGAAATCATTCCCACACCTTTGTTTGTGTGAGGCCGAGAAAGGGAGAGGAAATTCAATAGAAAAAATGTGTGGTTGCATCCAAGGTAGCTCACTACTCCTTTTTTCATGCATGAATGTATGCTTGACTTATCTTTGAATATGTGTATATGTGTTTTAAGCCATGAAAAGTATTCTAGCGTAAGTTCATATGCCATGGTACCATGTTGATTCATTATGTTTTCAAATGATATTTGTTATGTGTGTTTGGGTTTGCTTGAGTGTAGTGAGGATGAGCCAAGAACCCTTAAAGTTTAGTTAAGACAAAGTGAAGAGTCTCTCAAAAGTGAGGTTGACTCCTAAGAGTAAGGTTGAGTCCAAGAACCTCTTAAAGAATGGGTGAGACAAGTCTAAAATTCACAAGTGAATGGGTAAGGCTAATCTATCTATTTGGCAAGCCTATGTTTGCTATGTATGATTTTTTCAAATGCAAAGATTGCTTCTTGAATGTTCATGTTATGTAATATGCCCATACATGCATTTGTAAGACTTGTTTTGCATCTTTTATGTGTGATTGAAAGAGAGATGAGCTATTAGGATTCTTTAAATCTCATTCCCTTCTCTCCAATGTTCTAACATGCTAGGTAGACTAAGAGAGCAAGGAAATGGGAGCCAACCACTTGAGATATAAAAATGTGACATCAAAGTGCATGGATTTTGTTCTTTAAGGCCACAAAGATTGCAAATGATGTAATCTATGGTTGTGTTATCCTATGATATTATGAACATGTATAATTATGTTAATGTATCATGTATAAATGAGAGCTAAGGTTGTTTGTATGAAAATGTGCAATTTGGATATGTGATATCAAATTTGCAATATGGAAATATATGCATAAATGGAAGTGGAATGACCAAATTGAGATGCATAAAATTTGGGACCACTTGAGCAGTCATACAAGTCATTCATACTTTTAGACTTGCCCAAGAGGTGCCAAACATCAAGGGATGTCATTTAGACACTTTGGTATCTTATATGGAGTCAAGATTGACCATATTGGAAACTTATACTACTTTTTGTCCAAATGAGTTCTTCTTGATCTGAGATTTGGCATGCATTTAGAGCTTGTTTAGAGATTTTTGGGAAGCTAAAGTGAACGATTTTTAGAGGTCTATAGAATATTTGATGAATTTTCAAAGTTGAAAAAAATTCTGATTTTGGTCAAGTACTGTTCATATTGATCTAAAAATGAATTCTATCACTCAGGAGGCAAATGATGTCCAATTGCCACAAAATTTTATAGGGAGAAACTATACATTCCTAATGACTTGTGCTAAGTAGAAGCACCCCATTTGGATGCCTAGAGAGGGAGATATGAATTTTTAAAGTTTCTATCTAGTATTAGGCGTCTAGACTGACCTTGGTTATTGTTTGATTGGTTTTTGATTCCTAGACCTGCCTGAGCTGGTTTGGAATTATTTTTTTCCTCTAGCTAAAGTCTATAGCTTTCCATATTGGTATCATTTGCATGGATTGTATTTTTGGAGAATCAATTGTATATTTTTGAAATTTGTAGCAGAAAGTTATATCAATACTAGTAGCCAGTTGGACCTTTGCATTTTTTCAAATATCAAACTTCTTATGTATTATGTTTCATGGCCTGGGCATATTTTTAGTATAAATTAGACATGTGTAGTTTTTTAGAATGACAAAGAATGCATGATTTCTATTTTATTTAGAATTAGTTATGATTTTTCAAAGTTTGTGATAGAAAAGGGAGAATTCTGGTAGAAAATGCAACTATGTATTTTATGCTTCCCTTTTGCTTTCCATGAGTTGTAGGCGACTTTTGATGATGGAGATAAGTTGTATCTATGTAATTAAGGTGATGGAAATAAGTTATATCTATGTAATTAAATATGAGAATATGATACATGAGCTCACATGGTTTACAGGACACTGAATGAAAATTTTATACGTGATGCAATGCTAAAAAATTTCACTATTTTATTACCTTTTTCCTTCATGAAATGCATGATGTGAAGCATGAGAATAGCATGAGATAAGCTAGAAAATTATGGTGTTACATTTATTGGTATCAAAGCAAAGGTTCAGGCTCTTGATGTAGGTTGTGGCTTGTGTTTATGAGTTGCCTAGATGTATTTAAGCTAGTTTGTGGATGAATTAAGTGTGTTGAAAGTGGGTGTTCCCTTTTGTCATGTTAAATTTTGTTATGATGTTTCAGAGCTATGGTAAACACTAGGAGAGGTTAGCCCTCTAGAAAGGCTTGTGCAGATGATAGAGCTAAGCTTAGTGATCCAGTAACTGGAGCCTTATAGTCCATTATGGCTCGCCTGGATTAGCAGCAGGTCGTTATTATGCAGTTACAGGAACGACTTTCTGAGAGGGACAACTAGAACCTTACACCTTCTCTTCTATAGCCACCTCACCACTCAGATCTTCCCGAGCATTTAGGGGTGACTCACTCAAACCTGTAGCCACATGTATAGATGGTTGCCTCTATTCTGCCAACTCAAACTCCTCTAACCCAAGAGCAGCACTTTATTAGCTAGGTTATCACCCAGTTTAAGAAATTCTGGCCTCCCACCTTTGATGGTGAAATGAACACAGAGAAAGTTGAGTCCTGGATTATGCAGCGAAAATCTTTCAGGTGATGGAGTGCATGTCTGAGAAGAAAGCTACTATGGCTATCTTCCAACTAGAGAAGGAAGCAGATTACTAGTGGAGATGCACTGAGCCTATCTTGCAGGTGAGGAACCTTCCAATTACATGGGAGGCATTCCTCCAGGCCTTTTATAAGAGGTACTTCCCCAGTTCAATCAGGGATGAGAAGGAGTCAGAATTCATACCCCTGAGACAGACAGAGGGGATGTTCATGGACCAATACATGGACAAATTTGTAGAGCTCTCCCAATACTCCTCCTATTTACAGAGACTGATGATGAATAGTGGAGAGCAGATAGGCTAGAGAAAAGTTTGCTCCTCGAGATCAGAGACAAGGTAGTGCCACAGAAAATTAGGCACTTTAACACCCTGGTTGAGATATTCAAGTGATAGAGGCAAACCTCAAGATGATACAGCTTACCTCTAGTGCTAGACCACCCCTCCTTAAGCCCAAGAGACCAAGAAAGGGATCACAGGCTGCAGTTACTAGTAGGAGAGGCGACAAAAGCCGGTGGAGCTGAAGGGATAAGAAACGGAGAACTCAGTCTAGCAAAGGTAGCTTTACACCTATCACATGTCCCCAGTGTGGTAAAAACCATAGAACCAAACCGTGCTATGCGGGGCAGAATGTATATTTTTGGTGTGGTGGACCAGGACATATAGCTAGGGACTGTACCTAGGCTCCTCCATAGTTCACACAACAGAGGGAGATGGCTCCTGCTCCCAGACCTTAAACCAAGGGTAAAGTCTTTGCCTTGTCACAACAAGCTAGCCAGTCCCCAAGTTTGATTCAAGGTACTATTAGAATAAATAATTTTTCTATAACTGCATTATTTGATTCAGGTGCTGGCCATTCTTTTATATCATATGACTGTGCTAGGAGGTTGGGTCTGAGTATGCATACACTACTATATGATTTGCATATATCTACCCCCATAGGAAACTGAGCCATTTCCTCCCATGCTTGTTTGAATTCTGTGATTCAGTTTAATCACTGTCTTACCATCCTTGATTTGATTTGTATGCCCCTTGTTGATATTGATGTGATCATTGGCATGAACTGAACGTCTATAAATAATGCCACACTAGATTGTAGCCACAGATGTATTACTTTACCTGAGTATAAGACTGTGCCTAGTATAAGGACTAAGTTATCTATTATGACCACCATATGATTTGCATGTATCTTCCCCCACAGGAAACTGAGCCATTTCCTCCCATGCTTGTTTGAATTTTGTGATTCAGTTTAATCACTGCCTTACCATCCTTGATTTGATTTGTATGCCCCTTGTTGATATTGATGTGATCATTGGCATGAATCAAATGTCTGTAAATATTGCCACACTAGATTGTAGCCACAGATGTATTACTTTACCTGAGTGTGGGACTGTGCCTAGTATAAGGACTAAGTTATTTATTATGACCACCTCCCAAGATGAGAGGTCTTTAGGGTATAATTGTCAAGGGTATCTAGTTTTCCTTTCAGTATAGGCTGAGGTAGAAGAGGGTATAGATGAGATTCATGTAGTGGAAGAGTTCCCAGAGGTACTCCCTAAAGAGATTAGCAGACTACCCCCAAAGAGAGAAGTCAAGTTTCCTATAGACATTGTACCTGGGGTAGGTCCAGTGTCTAAGGCCTCGTACAAGATGGCTGCCATCGAGCTAGCTAAGCTTAAGAAACAAATAAAAAAGCTCTTAGAGAAGAGTTTTATTAGACTTAGTGTCTCGCCGTGGGGAGTTCTAATCTTATTCGTAAAGAAGAAAGATGGGAGCCTTAGGCTATGTATAGATTACCAGGAACTCAATAAGATAACCATTAAGAATAAGTACCATCTCCCTCACATAGATGACCTTCTAGACCAGTTAGTAGAAGTGTCAATATTCTCTAAAAAAGATCTCAGGTTGGGATACCATCAGCTTAGAATAAAGGCTGAGGATATTCCCAAAACGACATTTAGAACGAGATACGAGTATTATGAATTTTTAGTTATGCCTTTCGAGTTGATGAATGCACCCGCAGTGTTCATAGACTACATGAACAAAGTCTTCAGGCCATACTTAGACAGGTTTGTAGTTGTCTTTATAAATGACATTCTCATCTACTCAAAAATCAGAGAGGAACATGAATAGCATCTGAGATTAGCCTTGGAGACCTTGAGAAAGAGACAGCTATATGCTAAACTTAGTAAATGTGAGTTCTGGCTCACTGAAGTTTAATTTCTAGGTCATGTGATCTCCCAGGCAAGGGTCATAGTAGATCCCTATAAGGTAGAGGTAGTGTCATAATGGGAGAGACCTAGGATAGTGACAAAGATTAAGAACTTTCTAGATTTAATAGGTTATTGTAGGAGGTTTATTCAAGGCTTTTCTCAGATAGTGATGCCACTGACCTGACTTACTAAAAAGAATATACCATTTGTGTGGAATGAAAAATGTGAGGGTAGTTTTCAGGAGTTAAAGCATAAGTTAACCACGTCACCAGTCCTAGTACTCCCTGACCCTAGAGAGACTTTTGTAGTCTATAGTGATGCCTCTAAGAAAAAGTTAGGAAGTGTGCTTATACAGAAAGGCTGAGTGGTAGCTTATGCTTCTAGCAGTTGAAATCCTATAAAGAAAATTATCCCACACATAACCTAGAGTTAGCCGCAGTGATATTTGCTTTGAAAATATGGAGATATTACTTGTATGAGGTAGCTATAAAAATTTTCAGCGACCACAAGAGCCTTAAATATTTATTTGAACAAAAAGAGCTGAATATGAGACATCGGAGATGGTTAGAATTTTTGAAAGATTATGATTTTACATTGAAATACTATCCCGGTAAGGCTAATGTGGTAGCTAATGCCCTAAGTAGAAAATCCATACACATGGCCTGTATGATGATCCAAAAGCAAGAATTAATTAAGAGATTTAGAGATATGAGTCTCTTGTGTGAGGTGCATTCGGGGAAACTATTAATGAGTGAAACCCAAATAGAAAATGACCTGAGGGATCAAATAAGAGAGGCCCAGCTAATAAATGACCATATAAGTAAGATTAGAACCCAAATAGCCCAGGGTAGCATCCAGGAGTTCAATCTGTTTGAGGATGACATAGTAAGATATAGGGATAGGCTACATGTGCCTAGAAATACAAAAATCATAAAGAAAATATTAGATGAGGCACATAAGAGCAAGTACAATATTCATCTAGGCAGTAATAAAATGTATCAGGACTTAAAAAAAATATTTTGGTAGCTTAGAATGAAAACAAACATAGCAAAGTACGTCTCCCGATGTCTAATATGTCAGATAGTGAAACTAGAACACCAGAAACTAGTTAAGTTCCTTCAGCCCCTAGATATCCCGGAGTGAAAATGGGATAGTATAATTATAGATTTTATCATGGGTTTACCCAGGACATCATCAGGACATGATGCAATATGGGTAATAATGGATAGATTAACAAAGTTAGCATACTTCTTAGCTATGAAAGCCACTTCTACCCTAGATAAGCTAGCCCAGCTGTACATTAGGGAGATAGTTAGATTACATGGCATGCCTAGGAGCATAATTTTAGATAAAGATCTCAAATTCACCTTGAATTTTTGGAGATCATTACAGGATGCTTTGGGCACCAGGCTTAAATTTAGCATAGCCTATCACCCTCAGACGGATGGACAAACGAAAAGAATCATCCAAACCCTAGAGGACATGTTGAAGACGTGTGTGATAAAGATGAAAGAAAACTAGGATACATACTTGCCTCTAGCAGAGTTTACCTATAATAACAACTATTATGCAAGTATACAGATGGCACCATATAAGACATTGTATGGGAGGAAGTGTAGATCCCTAATGTGTTAGGTTGAACTAGGAGAGTGGAGCCTTATAGGCTGAGAATTAGTGGACCAGACATCTAGATAAATTAAGACCATTAGAAAGAAACTGTTGATGGCCCAGAGTAGACAAAAAAGTTATGCAGATAAATGTAGACGACTGTTAGAGTTTGAGATTGGAGACCATGTCTTTATTAGAGTGTCTCTAGTCACAGGAATAGGTTGGTCTATTAAAAGCAAAAAGCTCAGTCCAAAATACATAGGTCTTTTCTAGATTCTCGATAAAAGTAGGACCTGTGGCCTACAGACTTGCCTTTCCCCCAAATTTGAACCAAGTACACAATGTATTCCATGTTTCATAGCTCAAAAAATACCAGCTCGACCCCTCACATGTCATAGAATATGAGAATGTGTAGTAACAAGATGATCTATCATATATAGTATCACCAAATTGGATCGTAGATGTTAGACTCAAGCAGTTATGGAATAAGATGAGATCGCTGGTGAAAGTGGTTTGAAAGAGATTATCTCCCAAAGAAGCTACCTGGGAGCTAGAGGGAGATATGAGAAAAAACATCCAGAGCTCTTCCTATAAGGTATGTTATCTAAATTTCAAAGACAAAATTTTTTAAAGGGAGGAGAATTGTAATGTCCGATTTTCATTAAACGACAAAAACAGAGGCGTTTTCAAAGTAAGTCCCTTAAAATGAATTAGTTTAGGTCTTAAAAAATTTGAGTAACATTCTAGACTCCTAAAAATAAGAATCCTAAGCTTAGACAAAAAGAAAAACGGAGCTAGAATAAAGAAACAAAATTTAACGAAAAACTTATAAAACGCAATGGCATTTCTGTAATTTTGAGCAAATTTTGAAATTCAAATAGGAGGGATTTTTAAATGAAAGTTTTGAGTTCTTTGGGGTTCTCAGAGGCTCTGAAAACCATGGAGAGCCTCTGGATAGTTAAAACCCCTCCGGTGGATGTTTTCTAATGTTGATGTACCTGAACTTTGACGGATTCGTTCGGGAAGGTTTTAGCTCCAATTTGAGTGATTCTAAAGACATTTTACTAAATTGGGAACCTAAATTTTTAATGGAAAATATGGTTCTAAGAAAGGAGATAAAATGAATTAGAAACGAGAATGCCAAAACAAAGGGCAAAATAGGAATTTTTGAAATGTCTTCCTTCCTCCACTTATATATATAGGGCACCCCACTCTCCCATTCATTTAGCTTCATATGTTTCTACCCTAGACCAAAGGAAAAACCCTAGAAGAGTGGCACACAAGAGGAAGAGGAAGAGGAGGAGAAATCAAAGCTTGAAGGTATGGAATTTTGATAGTTTTTCATGTTTTTTCTTTTCCAAACCTCTTCTCCTCCATCATCCTTTATTTCTTATGATTATATTGAAGTATATGGATCTGTTTTAAGGGAGAAATTAAGGGTAAATTTCAGATTTGAGAGAGGAGGCCAAAGAAGACAAGATTCAAGTGAGAAAACAAGAAAAATAAGATAATTTCCTCTTCCATGATTGCTACCCCTTGCTCCTCTTCTCTTCATATTTCGCCTCACTTAAGAAGTCATAGGAGGGCTTGGTTTTTAGGCAGAACCAAGGGTGATTCTTAGGAAAAAGGGTGTAGAGATTAAGAATATGCAAAGAAAATTAAGCAAATAACCATCAAAATTCAAGATGCAAATTTTAGGGTTTCATATGTTCCTTGTAAAATTTGATTTGATACCTTGATTTCTATGCCTAAATGAGAGTTTAAATGAGCTCCTAAGATCCCTAGAAGTCTCCCCATATGCTTCCTCCATCAAGAAAACAAAGTAAAGTCCACGAGTGCCAAGAACATGTATAGGTTCGGCCAAGTGAGGTCCATATACCTAGGGATAGTTTTAAAATTTTCTAAGTCTATTTTTCAGTCATATATGATGAGTGAAGATGAAGGGAGGCCTTGAAAAAAATTTAGAAATTATAGAAAGTGAGTTGGCCTTATATGTTCCATAATATGACTTAAAGAAGCAACATGTAGTCATGCTCTTTATTTTAATTGTATGATGACTCCAAGAGGCTTAAAAGGAGTCAAAAATCATATATGAAAGGAAAGAAAGGAGCCTAGAATTTATTTGATGGGTGTTGCTTCATTAGGTGCATTCTTAGAACTATAAAGGGGTTTATAGACAAAGCTAGTGTCTAACCAAGTTGTGTGGCCTTAGAATTAATTCCATAAACCTAATTGGCTTCCATAAATTGTATTTAGGCCAAGAGAAATCATTTCTGCACCTTTGTTTGTGTGAGCCCAAGGAAGGGAGAGGAAATTTAAGAGAAAAAGTGTGTGGTTGCATCCAAGGTAGCTCATTGCTCCTTCTGTCATGCATGAATGTATGCTTGGCTTCTCTTTGAATGTGTCTATGTGTGTTTTAAGCCATGAAAAGTATTATAGCGTGATTTCATATGCCATGGTACCATGATGATTCATTATGTTTTCAAATGATATTTGTTATATGTGGTTGGACTTGCTTAAGTGTGGTGAGGCCAAGAACCCTTAGCCATGGTGAGAATGAGCTAAGAACCCTTAAAGTTTAGTTGGGACAAAGTGAAGAGTCTCTCAAAAGTGAGGTTGACTCCTAAGAGTAAGGTTAAGTCTAAGAACCTCTTAAAGAATAGGTGAGGCAAGTCCAAAATCCACAAGTGAATGGGTGAGGCAAGTCCAAAATCCAAAAGTGAATGGGTGAGGCTAATCCATCTACTTGGCAAGCCTATGTATGCTATGTATGACTTTTTCAAATGCAAAGATTTCTTCTTGAATGTTCATGTTATGTAATATGCCCATGCGTGCATTTGTAAGACTTGTTTTGCATCTTTTATATATGATTGAAAGGGAGATGAGCTATTGGGATTCTTTGAATCTCATTTTCTCTTCTCCAATGTTCTAACATGCTAGGTAATAAGCACATTTTAATCCTCTTAACTTAGGCATTTTGATGATGGAATATGGCTTTAGAGGTTTAATTAGGTGGAATTTGATTTCATTAGCCATTTATGCACTTTATGAATTAATTTGCAAAATTATTGAGTTTTAATTGAATTTCTTTTGAATAATTTTGTGGATATTTCTACTTAATACTTTCTAATCTTTTTATGCAGGCTTTAGGCAATTTAAATTGAAGGGTTGGAGGAGAATTTAGGAGGTGATGGAGGTTTTAGAAAAAGGAAGGAGCTTATGCAAATTTATTCATATCCATTCCATTTAGCAGCTCACTTATACATGGTTCTTGTTTTTCTATGTGATCACTCACACTTTCAGCTTCACATATCACTCATAAGTTTAGCCCATCAATCACACAATGCCATTCATTCTATTTTCTAGCTCAAACTTATATGGTTTCTCATTTATCCATGCACTTGTCCAGCCATTCACTTACACTCCACAACACTCACTTTGCACCCACATTTCCTATGTACATGTTATTCTCTATGAAGCATGCATCCACGTCATTCACTCATTCATGCATGGGCACACATTCCACGTAAAACACTCACATAAAGCCATACGTCCAGCTCACTTACAGCAATAGCCACAGGTTCCTCCATGCAGTTGCTACATGAGATGAGAAGTAGGATGGCTCTATTTTGAAAAGGATAAAGAAGCTATGTGGTATAAGAAAAAAAATACAAGCTGAACACATAAGAACAAGGCACAAAGGAAGAATGTGATTCATTTGTGGAGAAGCGCTAGACTGAGCACATGAAGAGAAAAGCTAGCTAGGTGAACTTCAGAGCACAAATAAAAGTCTCAAGCTACACGAAGAAGGCAAAGAAAGAAAACACGTGGAAAATGAAGAAACCTGTGAGTAGAATCTGGATTATGAGGAGAAACCTACGTGGAAGTGAGGTCGAGCTTGGGTGGAGGGATCACGTAGAGAAGAAGCAATAGGTATGCATGAGCTGGGAAGAAGTTAGAGAAAGCCACAAGTTGAATGTGGCTTAATAGAAAAGGATACACATGAGCACAATAGTAGCTGGAGAACACAGAATAAGCTGAACAAAGAAGCTATGGGGTCTGGTGCTTTAAGAGGAAGAAGACAATGGAGTTAGATGAGAGAAAGAAAAGAAGCAGAATTAAAATGCAGAGCACGTGAATAACAAACCCATGAAGAAGCTGATGAGGAAAGAATTAAATAAATGCATGAGCTAAATCGACGTGGGAAGCTTAGGCAGAACCATTATGCACACACGAAAAGAAGGCAGCTCATATGAAAGAGCTATTATATTTGCTTTGGGGCCCACACATCTTCACGTGTTTTAGCTGAGAATTCAAAAAGAGGCTGACCCACACTTATACATATCAAGAAGACAAAAAAAAAGCTACGGGCAATTGGCAAATGAAAGGAGCACATAAATCATTAAAAATTCACGTGAGAAAAGCATCCAATACACACCATTCCATTATGATATTAAGGACATCATCCAGACGCACATATTCATCCATCCATCGTATTTACTCCGTCATTCCATACGCATTCATTCGCTCCTTCATCCATTCCATCATCTCATTCGCAGAACACACTCCACGCCATTTCCCATCCATTTCTCCATTCAAATGAAGCTCTAATTCACCTTGTGATTAGCTTGGAAGACAACCTTAGAGAAGCTTGAATCTATGGATTAGAATCAGAATTTTGGCTAAGCTTCCTATTTTCTTTTCTCTCTTTCTACATTGATTTTTGTTCTTGAACTTGTTTGGTTAAACTTGTAATTGACTGGAATTAATGTAGTTTATGATTAGTAGCTAGTTAGATACTAATTAGGGGAGCAATTGATGTTTAATTGGTTAATTGTAGTGCTAGATTTTCATTTTCCTACCATTTTCTAAGTGTACAATCAAAGTGATTGATAAAATGCTTGTGAGAATTGGTGTGCTTAATTGTCTAATTTAAGGATTCATTGGAGTTTAATTGGTTAATTAAATATCCTAGGGTATTAATTTAGAGACTAATTAATCAATTAATCATTTAATTCAAATGTTCATAGATCTTAATTACAAGAATGAGTAATTTAATGGTAGTTGAGGTCTCAATTAACATCAAATTACTAGGTTCTTGAATCTTGAGTGATAATTCAAGATCATTTGCTAATAGACATAATTAGGGATTTTTAGATCAGAATTAATTACAATTGAAATAAAATAAGGATAGTGGATACCAAGAAACGAATCTAAAGCTAGTCACAAGTCCATCATTCATTCATTAGCTTATGCAATTAGGTAGCTAGTCATTTTAATTCAATTTCATTTTACTTAGTTTAATTAGATAAAAAAAACCCCTAAATTATGTAGTTTTAGAGTCCTTTAATACTTAGAAAACCCAATTAAACATTAAATTCTATTTCCAAGGGAAATAACCTAGGTTGTGCTACTAGTTATAAAATTTAATCCAACCTAGTTTTATTTTGAAGGTTGCGCGACACAATCGTCAAAATTTGGAGCTACATGAGGTGAGAAGCAGGATGGTTCTGTTTTGAAAAGGATGAAGAAGTTATGTGGTATAAGAAGAAAAATACAAGCTGAACATGTAAGAACAAGGCACAAAGGAAGAATGTGATTCACTCATGGAGAAGCGTTGGACTGAGCACACGAAGAGAAAAGCTAACTGGGTGAGCTTCAAGGCACGAATAAAAGTCTCGAGCTGCACGAAGAAGGCAAAGGAAGAAAACACATGGAAAATGAAGAAGCCTGTGAGTAGAATCTAGATTATGAGGAGAAACCTACGTGGAAGTGAGGTCGAGCTTGGGTGGAAGGATCACATAGAGAAGAAGCAGCACATATGCATGAGCTGGGAAGAAGTTAGAGAAAGCCACAAGTTGAATGTGGCTTAACAGAAAAGGATACACGTGAGCAGAATAGCAGTTGGAGAACATGGAATGAGCTAAACAAAGAAGCTATGGGGTGTGGTGCTTTAAGAGGAAGAAGATGATGGAGCTAGATGATAGAAAAAAAAGAAGCAAATTCAAAATGTAGATCATGTGAACAATAAACCCATGAAGAAGCTGATGAGGAAAGAATTAAATGAATGCATGAGCTAAATCGACGTGGATTTGCTTGAGTATGGAAAAGCCAACAACCCTTTAGCCATGGTGAGGATGAGCCAAAAACCCTCAAGTTGATTGAGACAAAGTATAGAGTCTCCCAAAAGTGAGGTTGACTCCTAAAGAGTAAGGGTTGAGTCTAAGGACCTCTTAGAGAATGGGTGAGACAAGTCCAAAATCCACAAGTGAGTAGGTGGGGCTAATCCATTTACTTGGCAAGCTTTTATATGTTATGTATGGCCTACTCACATGTTGAAAATGTTCCCTTTTATGTATGGCCAACTCAGATATTGCAAATGCTTTTCTTATGATTTTATATGCTAACATGCCCATGCATACATTGTGAGACTTGTTTGCATGCTTTGTGTGTATGATTGAATGAGAGATGAGTTATTGAGATTCTTTGAATCTCACTCCCCCTCTACACCATCCCAACATGCTAGGTGGACCAAATGAGGCAAGAGATGGGAGCCACCAAGCTTGAAGCTAGGGAATTCAATGAAGAGATTGTAAAAGAGCCTTTGTATTTATTTTGTAATTAAGTCAAGTGGTGTAAATTATCGATGTACATGATGTAGCACCTAGGAATACTTGTAAATGAATGTATGTATCATATGTGTATGAGAATGAGACCATTTGAACAATGTAGCACGTTTTCGGTATAAATAGTAAAAATCTTTGCCTATGTACATGGTGTGTGTGTTAGTGTGGGAGAGTGAGTTTTGCATATCTGGGTTGTTAGACACTTGAGTCATGTTTAATAGCCTATGTGGATGCATTCCCACGTGCTCATAGGGCTTTAGAGGTAGAAGAGACAAATTTGAACCCATGAAGCCTCATTTAACACATGAAAATGGTCCTTTCACCCATGATGTCCAAATCTGACCAAATGACCTCTCCTTGCCTTGAAATTTGGCATATGACTAGATCTTGTTTAGAGCTTTTCGGGAAGCTAAAGATCAAGTCATTTGGATGTCTGTATAATTTTCTATGATTTTTCAAAGTTGGTATCAGAATTTCGGATTTTCAGAAACACTGTTCATTTGGTCAGTCATGGAATTGTGTCATCCGAGAGGCAAACGTGATCCAATGACTATGAAATTTTATAGATAAAAACTAGATAGTCACAGTGACTTTTATCAATTTCATTTGGAGGTCTAGAGAGGAAGATATGCATTTTCGAAGTTCCTGCCCAGCATCAGTCATCCTACCAGACCCGAGGTACTGTTTCATCAGTTTCCGGGAGTTTGGTTTGATGAATTGATCTGGAGACATTTTTACTCTCTAGTTAACATCCATATATTTTCATAGTGATATCATTTGCATGCAGTGGATTTTTGTGGAATTAGTTAGATATTTTTGAAGTCCATATCAGTAAACTGTGATAGTAGCAGAGCCTCCTCCGAACTTCAGATGATTTTGTATGTCAAATGTCCTGTGTGTGGGATGTTATGACTTACACATATTTTTAGCATGAAGTAGACCCCTTAAGCTTTCCAGAATGACTGAGATCATATGTTTTCAATTTTTCTGGATTTAGTTGTGAATTTCCAAACTTTGCCCAGAAATGAGGCCAAGGCTGCCGAAAATGAATCTACATGTCTCATATCCCTTTTTGCTTTCCATGGGTTTAAAGCATGTTTTTGGGATTGAAATGAGTCTTAATGGTGCAATTAAACATGAGGATGCATAGAAAGAGCTCACCCGATCCATGTGACACTAAAGTGAATGTCTACCCATACATGCTTCCATAAGAAAGAATATGAACCCAAAGAAAATGATCTTCCTTTTATGCTTCCCATATGTATATGAGCATGTAAGGCATGATGGGTATGAGCTAGAAATGAAGGTGTTACAGTAACTAAACCAAGGTTTAGCTATCCATAAGTATTGTTAAGTTTTATTAATGTTTTAAATTGTTACTAAATTAATTCTTTTTTTTTAAATCTAGTACCTTATACATTAATTGCCCTGCTTATAATAGTAGTTTTACAAACCTGTATAGCTATTCAATCGTAGTCCACCATTAAAATTAAATCATAACCAACCATTAAAATTCAATCACAATAGCATTTTCATATAAATTCAATCACAATTTACCATTGAAGTTCAATATATTTAATTATAATCGAAGTTCAAATACAAATTATAATACTAAACTAATTATCCTTGTTACATGAGTTTGGTGACTGAGTTATAGCTCCAAGTTTTCCACTCTCTAGACTACTTGGTGTATGAATTCAAAAGTGAAATAAATAAGTAACAAGCTAAAGACTATATAAAATATTCATTCAAATAATTTAAGTAAAATGAAAAAGGTTATAATATTACTATAGGAATACCAAGACTAGCCAATTCAAGTGGCAATTGACCTTAGAAATTTTAGATGAGGAATGCCAAAGCTGCATTCATCTATTGTTGTTGTGTTCTAAGTTCGTGGACTTCATACTATTACTCTATGTAAAAAAGGTCCAAAAGGTGGAACCTCTCCATTGAAGCGAGCATATTGGCTAAACACTTGGGATAAGCAAGCACGTAATCCCAATCTTCAAACTTGCCTAGTGTACTCCTAGCTTCCTAAAGCTAAGGCCAATGAATCCTAACTTAAGATCACTTGAGAAGATCCCTAAGTTTGAAGTTCTAATATCTTCTCTTGTGAGTTCAAACAAAATAGAAAACAGTCCAGCATTTCAATAATGCATCCATTCAACCAAATCAAGAGTCAAAACTTTATTCATACGTAGCTCATATACTTATAATGTCTGCTTTAACTTTCTCGTTCATTAGAGTTCCATCTTTCTTCTTATGCGTGGCAATCCACATATCTCCCTTGGTGACCGGCCCCCACATTTAGCATCCTAAAAAGTATAAGACAACTATTGTAACATATCTCATAATACATCAAAAATTTAGTTATATCATTTACCAATAGTTTTTTACCATCTCAACCTTTTTTTTACAATGCTTTTTAATCCACCAATTTTAGGAATTGTCTACTTTATCTTATTTTCTCTATTTTTTTTCCATGATCACTTGATGATTGATAAAAACACAATAAGTATATCTATCAATAATACTGAAAATATTGTTAAAAAAATATTATTACCTTTGTCATCAAGTCTTCTCAGTATTGAACATATAATACCCATTCTTCTCATGAAATCCAATAAGAGACCAATTGTAGTAGCTCATCTTTTGTTCTTACACCATGATACCTTTTCTCATACAATTCTTCTGCCTCTATTTGCCCCCTATAGACTTAAGAAACTAGTTCTTATGCCCCTATCACTGAGAACAAAGTGTGTCTACAACATAAAATACAATTGTTGATTAATATGGATAGACAGGAAAGAGCCATAAAACAATTCATTAACTAATGAGCTACTTGTATAGTATATGCTTGTAAATGTCATTCTTGTATTGAGCTAGAACATTCTTCCAACTTGAGCTGCTAATGGGAAATGTTGTGAAACTTTTGACAACATTTCCTAAGAAAACACCCAACAAAACCATTTTCCTTTTTGATGGGTTGGACTTGCTTATTCCAGTGCACAACTTGTTGCCATTCAAGAAAAAGCCAAACCACTCATAAAATTATGCTCTTAAATCTAACTTGTCCTTCCTCATCTATAAAAATAAAGCTACTGTACAAACTTAGATGAAATCAATTCAATGCACTAAAACTCATTGTCTTGCTTACCATGGATTTCAATCATCTAACTTCTTTCTTTTTCTTGTTGTGTGTAGTATTCTATGTTTTGTAAACTAATATAGTCCTTAAAGAATGGAATGGATCAATTAGAAAGGGGTCATAGGGAAAGAAAAAGCCAATTAGAACTAAAAGGAACTGATATGGGCCAAACTAACGAAAATTCAAGGGTTTTAGAAAACATAGGAATTGACTAGAGAAGTGAATATCCCTCATTATAATATGATAAAATAAAGTTAATAGATTAACCAGATGATGTTGATTTGATTAAATCCCTAACCGTGTACAATTTAGGACTTTAGTTTACTATAACTTTGATAATACTTTTCTAAATTATTTTAAGTCCTTATAACCTCAAAGTAGATACTTTTAATAAAGAGTAGACTTTATATTTTAGTGTGGAGCTATTAGTTTTTGAAAATACTGATAAATGAGTTCAAACGGAGGAATTAAGGTGAAGGGGCAAAATCGATATTTTTGAAAAAGTCTTAAAACCCTAGTAAATATATATGTCATTGTCTTCCTCCCACTCTCAAAACCGACTTGGGCCAACAACTTTTAGCTCTTAAGGTGGCATGAAAAGGGGAAGAAAGAGAAGGGAATTCCAAGCCAAATAGGTAAGTTTTGTGCCAAATTTTGCTATGCCATAATTATAAACCTTCTTATACTCCTACTCCTCTTTCTCATGATAGTTTTGGTTTCTCGAAACAGTGCTTTTGTGGCTGAACTCTTAAGTGAGAAAGCTCTTTTGAGGAAACCAATTATACCAAAATAATCCTTATTAAGAGTACATTAAAAGAAGGTATGGTTTAGGTTAGGAAAATTTTGTATTCTTGGAACCCTAGCCCACCATGTGTTTGGCCAAGAGAGAGGGTGAGGGAAAGAGACTCGAGCTTGATGAAAACTTGATGAAACTAAGGGCTTTGAAGGGTGAAGAATAAAAATATGCAAATAGAAATGATAAAGAACCAAGGGAATGGCATATTGCTTTACTTGGGGTTTGGTTTTGGCCTTGAAAGATTTAAAACCCTAGGAGAGTTAATTAATCCCTCTAATATCATAATATAGTTAGAAATGAATTATGAAGATCCTAAAACCATCAAATTCCTTAAGAAGCAAACAAAACTCCAAGAATTAGGAACCATAGGTGTGTCTTGACTATAGAGAGTTTTGGATGCCTAGGGAATTGTTTCATTGATTCTAAGGTTGTGAATGGTTTAGATATGAAATAAAAACACTAATGGAGCCATTGGAATGAATTTAGAAACTCTATTTTTGTAAGTGAAAAATTAGAATTCAAGAATGAAAAATAGGACCATATGACTCTAAGCATGTTTAATTATGTTTTTATAGCTTTAATGAGTTCCATTGGAATTATGAAGATCATATATGGTGAGATTTCAAAGCCTAAAAGTTGAATTTTTAGAGTTATTTATTAAGTCATCCAAAGTGATTTAAAGCCATACTTTAAGACTTCGTTATGCATATTTGATTAAAGTGAGATTGAATATGTCTTAATTGATTGTTGTATGACTTAATTGATATATTTAGGCCAAGCAAGTAAGACCACACTCAAGTGTGTGTGTGAGGCTATGGAATCAAGAAACAAAGAGCAAGGGAAATTGAATTGAGTTGATTGATAAGGTAGCTTTTCTTTTATTCTTATATATGTGGCTAGTTTGATTGAGTTCTTGGTTGTTTGTGTGTATTGTTTGCAATTATGTGACTTATTGATTGTTTTAATAAATAAGTAATTACATAACACTCATTTGCATTTGTAATTAGGGTGGCTCTTTGATGGGTAAGGCTAGGCCAAAAATCTCTAAATGTTGGGTGAGGTTGGACCAAAAGTCTCTAGATATTGGATAAGACTAGACTAAAAGTCCTTAAATATTAGGTGAGACTAAGCCATAAGTCCCTAAAACATGGATTTGCTCTTGCTTGAGCCATGAGATCCTTAGAGCATAGATATACTCTCTTATGTATGGTTTGTCTATGATTGCATAACATGCATACTTGCTTCCATGTGTTTGGATGAGCCATATATGTGTTTGAATATTGAATTAGCTATTGAGATTCTTTGAATCTCATTTTTCCCTATTTCCACTAACCATAGCCTGATGATATGTAAAGCAAAGACAAAGATGAGCAAAAGGCTTGGAGGATCCATTTATGACAAAGGAACAGGCCTAGGATATGATATTATATTAATTCTTATATATTTTTATATTTTAATGATTGAAATGCAAACATGTTTAAAAGCATTAGACCATGATTATGTGAGCATTGGATATATGTATAATACGATAAAACATGATTTGGTATATGTGAAGTGTCATAACATACTCTATTTAATCATTCTTATATTATCTTCCTATCATATGCAAATAAAGCAACCGCAGCAAAGCTTTTACTAGCAATTTTTTAACATTCCATATGTCAAATGAACTTGTAGGAGCCAAAATTGGAAATTCTTTCCATTTCTCTACAAAACTTGCATATACACATGTGTTTTGACTCACATGATTGTAATCCAAGTCCCATTTGCATATAGGAGCCATGTAGCCATCCTAAATTTTAAAAATTTATAACTTTGGCTACATTACTTCGATTTATGTAGATTAGGTGTTTACAGAAAGCTTATGGTATGAGCTTACTACTATAAAAATTTCAAGTAAAAATGAATTCATTTGGTCCTTTAACAATCATGAAAACTAAGGGCTAGATAGTATGAACAGTAACTAATGTATGATAGCTTTTTAAGGCCAATTTTAGCAATTTACCAAATATTCTATAAAGCTTAGAAAAATATCATCTTTAGCTTGTTGGAAAGCTCTATATGTCTTCTAACTGTCCACCAAAATTCAACCCCAAACTAGTTTGTTAAGGCAATGAAGGCCAAGGTTGCATTTTATGGCTCATTTAGACTAAAATATGGTTCTAAAATGTTCCATTTGAGCCCTATTGTGTAATCTCTTTCCTTGAACAAATTTCAATCCATTAATACTTTATTTCTATAAGGGTCAACATATGAAATATACCTAGCTTCTAAAAATCATTATCATACTTGATTCTTTATGCATGGAACTTATATTACATCTTAAGGTAATTCTTGTTCTAAATGCTTATATATACATTGAAACAACATCACTTCATGGTCTTATACATGTATATAACTTTCCATTACAATCCATCATCATATACATAAAGGTTACTAGTGATTTGTCTTATAATATACATCAACTATACATATTCTCTATAACTATTTCATTTACATTCTCTAGGACTCTAGCTCTTCTTTGGTTATTTTCCCTTGCTAGTTGTACCTATCATGGTTAGTAGGAGATAAAATGGGTGAGATTCTTGGGAGAATCTCAATAGCGACACTTATCCTTAGTCAATGCACACAATAGATGATAAAGAGGAAATGCAATCATGTATGGCAATGCAAGCAACTCAAACATGAAATTGGCATGTGACCCTTGTACTCATATAGTTATGGCATATAAACATACTAACTAGGCCCACTTCTAAGCTAGCAAAGAACTACTATGCTTAATTTCCTACCATCTCATACTTAGAGCCAAAGCACAACACATATATGCATAATGCCTCATGCTAAGATACCAATTCAAAATATAACTCATGCAATTATCAAACAACTAAAACATTCAAGCATCTTAACTCAATGTCATCTAAATATATGCAAGAAAGGATAAGTGAGCTACCTGGTAAGGTTAAGAGCTTTAGTCCATCATTAACCCACTTGCTTATTTGTTTTTCTCTAGGTTCTTCTCGAGTTCATATACATATAAAGGTGGACTTACACTAACTTGGCCTAAATACATCAATTTAAAAGCAAGGCAACTCATTAGGAGTAACTCTAACTCATTTCATTATTAAATAAGCTTACTAGAACTCATAATGCAAATTTAAGCTACTTTAAGCCCTTTAAATGGCAACACCTATACCTCTAAGCTTCAAAATATTACTTCGTATGAGACATATAACTCTAATGGAACTCATTAGGGTCATCATATGCAAGTTTAAACAAGTCTAACACCAAGTTGCTTCACTAGGCCCCTTTTGAATCCTAAATTTTTATTTCTCAAAATAGGGCTCCTAAATCCATTTTGATGATTCCATTAGTGTTTAATGCTCATATTTAGAACATTAATAACCTTAGAATCCATGAAAACACTTCTTAGGTGCTACTTCTTCTACATGATTGAGACATGCACACATGTTGCTTCCATGGAGATTTTGCCATTTTCTTGATTAATTTGAATCATATAAGATATCTTTGACTCTTTTCTAGTTCAAGTATGGCCTTGAAGAATTTAAATTATCTTCTTAGGGTTTTACATATTTTATAACTCATTTGAGACCCTAGGTGACCATAACTTGCTTCCTATGGCTTTCTTTGCAATTCTCTTTGTATATTCTTACTCTCCTCACTTCTAAACTCTCGTTTCTATTAAGTTTTCATCAAACAAAAGCTTGCTCCTCTCGTTTTCTCTCTAGGATGAATTGTAAAGGAAGAAGAAAGCTTATGAAATAGAAATTTCTTATCTCATGACATAGCTTATTTAGAAGATCTTGAAATGGTAATTCTTTTACTATAATTGGTTGCTTCAATTATTCTCTTTTCCTTCAAGAGGTCAGACACAAAAATCCTCCTTTCAAGAAACCAAAAATATCATTAGAAAGAGCATGAAGAGGAAAGAAACTTTTTAACTAGAAAGAGATAAAATTGTGCGAATATCCTTACCTTTTTCACTTCCTTTTTCCCTTCTCTTTCTTCCTATTCTTTACACCATGTGAGACTTGATTTAAGGCTAGAATAAGTCAATTCAGATAAGGGAGTGGGCTGGTATGACTTAATAACAAGGAATAAGAAGATATTTTAATCATGTTCAAATTTTCATTTATGTCTATATACTTTAACCCTTTCGTTTAAGCTTATTTCATATCATTTTTAAAAATTGTAGTTCCATATTAAATTTTAGGCTCTCTATTTTATTAAAAATATCTACTTTAGAATTTTCGGGATTTAAAATAGTCTAAAAAAGTCCAGTAAAAAATCAATATAAGGAGGGCTAATTTGTACACCGTCAGGGATTTAACTATTATGACCTTATCTAGTTAATCTAATAATCTTACTGTATCATATTATGATGAAGAATATTACTATCGCATGTTAAATCTTATTATATTTAAATCCTTGATTATTTTCGATATTTCAAATTGATTGGCCTTTTTTCCTTTTTTTCACAATTTTAGCCTTTTAGAACATTCCTTTTATCTTATTTGAACCTTTAGTTCCTCGTTATCATGATTATTAACTTTTCTTTTAATGTCTATGAATTTAGAAAATACTAGGTATAACATGAAGCCATGAGATTTATGTGTATTTTTGCATGTAGAATAGTGATTTTTAGTTATAAGGAAAATTTCTTATGATGAATCAATGGTATATGATACAAATAAAGATTGAAACTTGTTTAAGGTGAGAAATGGTATTTTAAAACTCAATTGGTATCATTTGGAACCAAAATTTTGACCATTTAAGCCATAAAAGACCCTTTACCCTTGATAGCCTTAGTGACTAAATTTAAGGCTAAAATCTGGCAAGTAATTAGAGGACATTTAGAGCTTTCTATAGAGCTAAAGATCATAAATTTTAGAGCAATATAGACTATTTGGTGAATTTTCAGAATTAGCCCCAAAAAGTTGTCAAGCATAGTTAATATTCATATTGACTTGGTCTCAAATTTTGTGTCTTTTAAGGGACCAAATGAATTTATTTTGACTTAAAAATTTTATAGTAGAAAGTTCACATCATAAGCTTTCTAAGGACACCTAATTTGCATTAATTGGAGTTGTGAAGCTTGTAATACCCAGTCTTCCTAAAACTAAATAGAAATCGATAAAATAATAAAAGAAGACCCTAGAATCAAATAAATTAAGGTTAAGTAAGGTTAGAATAATAATCTAAGCATTCCAAAATAAGGTTACGAAGTTAAAGATGACCCAAAACCAGAGCCAAAATTGCTAAATAAATTTAACTAAAAAGATAGTAGCAAAATCGTAATTTTAGGTAACTTTTTAGAAACTCAAAGGAGAAAATATTAAATAGTAAAATTGAGTTTTCAAGATTTCTCAGAGGCTTTGAAAACTATAGTAATTCTCAGAATGGTTAAAACCCTTTCGGTGTACATTTTAGATCGTCAGTTGACCCAAATTTTAACTAAATAATTTGGATGGCTCTAAACCCTACAAAATTGAAAGTAAATGTTTTTAATAAACTAGAGGACTTAAATTTTCATATGGAAATTACAATTCTAAAAAGGAGCTAAAACGAGCCTAAATGGAGGAAATGAAACAGAAGGGCATAATGGGAAATTTATAAATGTTTATAATTCACCTCCTTTCTTCCTTATTTAGGCCACGTCATCTCCCACAAGACCAGAACTAACTTTAAAGCCCTCTGAACCAGCACCTTGCATTGCACAAAAAGGAAGAGAAAGGAGGAGGAAGAAAGCCAAGAATAGGTAACGAAACTTTCTCTTTTTCATGGCCTTGCCTTCACCAACTTTGTTCTCCTCTTTAAGCTTTTTCTTTTTGTGGTTTTAGCTTCTTAAAAGGACACTTTTATGGTTAGAAGGAGAGGATTTAAGGAAACCAAGTGTAGCACCAAATTCCTCTCTTAAAAAGCTTTAGGATAAGGTATGTTTCATTACAGGAGAATTGCTTCTTCTTGCCTCTCCATTCTCCTTCAAGTTTGGCCAAACATAAAACTATATAGGGGGAGATGAATTTCAGCCATACTAAGATAGAAACAAAGGTTTTAAGGCATGAGAAATTAGATTAGGTAATTAGAATGCTAAAAGAAGCTCTAGAATACAAGATAATAAAGTTATAGTTTTCATTGCACCTAGGGAGTTTTAGAATTATTATAAGGCATTTTGGGCTATATGAATTCATGATTAGGAAAAAGAGAAACCAAGAAATGTTTCCATGCATCAAAATCTTAGAAAGAATTAACAAAAATCCTATGGGCTTTCAAGAAAGCATAGGTTTGGCCAAGAAGGATTAAGGTACATAGGGAGTGTTTTCTTAAGTTCTAATTAATTTACAAACTTAGATGAAATGAAATGAATAAATAATTGTGGAGCCATTGGATTGAATTTAGAAGCCCTAGAATGCAAGTTGAAATTTTAGGGCTTATATTGGGATAATGAAGCAAGTTAGTCCTAAACCCCTCTAATTAAACATGTAATGATTGAAATGAGTTCCCTTAGAGTTATAAGACTTTTAGTAAACAAGAGTTTGGGGCTTGGTGTAATACCTTAGCTTTCTAGCCTTTACATTTCATCACAAAGGCTTATCTTAATACAATTACATGAATATGGCACTTTTAGTAGCAAGAAATTGCATAATTGAAAGCCTATATATATCATTCTTGGCTTTAGGGACCATGTGGAGTTACAAATTTCATTTTCCATCCATACCATATCCATTCATATAAGAAACATCACAATGCATCCCAAGAATTTTGGATTTTGAACCATATTTCACAAGACCAAAATTTTGCTCTCGGGTCGGGGTTCCTAATTTCTGATATGAATTTTGAAAATTCATAACTAATTCTAAAAAAATTAAAATCATGCATATAATAGCTGTCAAGAAAGCTTTGGAGGTTAAATAATGACTAAAAATAGTTCTAGATCAACAATAGCATTTTGCCCATAAAAAACAACTGAACAGTACATCAAGTCATGTTCTTAGACAGTTACAAGTCCTGAAACTTTGAAAATTTGTTTCTCCCTCTATAGAGTTCCAATTGAGGTGCTCTCAGTGGCTATGGAAAGCTTATGATTTCTAGGTCATGCTTGTAAAATTTCATAAGCATTGGACTTCATTTAATGCACAAGTAACATAGAAAAGTAAACTGACCATATGACCAAATGCCTTTCTCATTTTTCTACAACCACTTGAGCAAGTCTAAAAGCATAACTACAACCTATAGAAGTGTGACAACCCTAATTTCTAATCATTGTAATTAAGGTTAAATATGTTATTAATAACCATAATCCAGGGTTACATGTCATTAAGACTAATTACATTATGAAAACATATGAAAATTTGAACCTTAATTTTATTAGAGTAATCAACCATAAAATTACAAACACTTACGTACATCAGGGGAAAACAAACATTCATTTATAAGCCTTGATTCTATTACCTATCATTTCCAATTCACAAGAACTTACTATTAATGTTTCTAAGTCATCCCTTGAGATTATCATATGAAAAACTAAGATTTTCTAGTCACTATAAGGGTTTTAGGACATTTGCTGCAGCCAAATTTACCCTTAGCCACGGCCAATTCCTCTCGGCTTCACCCCTCGCGTTGTTACTAATTTCACCACGGCCAACCTACATGGCGCTGCAGCGAGGAAACCTCTTAGAACCTACCTCGCTCACCTCTCGATATTAGCCGCAGCCAATACCTATTTTCACCGCGGCCAATTCCTCTCTGGAATGCCTGATTCATTTTCATAAAAGTTTATCGCAGCCAATTCCCCACTTCGCCATAGCGAATTTCCCTCTAGACGACTCCCAGTTTAGCCTTTCACATTTCGCTACGGCCAATTCCACATTCGCCGCTGCTAATTGCTCTTTATTACTCTCCCTGGGCAACTTTGCCACTATTGGCCACGGCTAACAATATTTTGGTCGTGGCCAAATGCCTTCTGATCCTACTACTTTTAAGACCTTACGTCATACTCTTCACTCTCTATCTAGGGACTCTCTAGGGCCACTTTTTCACGTGTTATAAGGTTCTAATAGCATTTATCTACTGAATTCCCTAGCCATTAGATCATTACCCATCCCACAATTAAAGATGGATTCTTCTACTCATTCATTGGTCTTATATCAACAGATTTACAATTTTCTCACAATGTTCATTCACTCATACTTACATTGGGTATTTCATGCATTAATAGTTCAAGTCTACAATCAATATCATAGGATTACATTACTCAAATAGTCAATTATATCATAGATTCATAAGCCCAAAATAAATTTCAAAGTTCATACATCCATCAACAGCTAATATGAAGCCTATTTCTTAATGGTTACATTCTATGATAACAAAATACAACTCCTACACTTAGTAATATAGATACATGATGATGTTATACAAAAGTTAACAAAAATTAGCATTTACTCTATTCTACTCAGACCGAGTGTAGCTCCCCACACTAGGCCTCAGTTCATGGATGTTCATCCACTTGTTTACCCTTATCCTTACCCGAAGAACCTTCACCTGAAATTTTTAATCCCATAAAATGGGGTGAGATATGAATCTCAGTAACCAAGGCAATTGCATCATATATTCCAGTTTAATTAGCATACATGCATAGTTTCACATAAGCATCAGAAAAATGCTAGTCATATTAGTAAATAAAACAATTAGGCTATCATGATTACTATCCCATACTAGCAATCATAGTTTCACCTGTTAAAGGCTATTAACACTGGGAGAGGCCCGTCCATGGCACCTACTCCCCATTGAGCACAACCAGGGCTTAGTGCATCTGGGGTTTGATCATAACCTTGTGCCCGATTGAAGCACATGCACGGGTGGCAGCCACACCATAGCTCCACCATGGACTTACAAGGTCCAAACATAATATAATGATAGCCAACTAGTTCATTCAATATTTTAAATAATTCATGTATAGTAAAATATGAAATTAAAACAGACATATGCATGGAATTAATATAAACCCGATTACCTCACTTGTAGACAATTGCAACAACCACCAATGGTATAAAATCTCCCTATAATCATAGCATCAGAGAATTACTACTCTAATTCATTATTAACAATTGCAACAAGTACCCAAAGAATTTAAAATGCCAATGACTACCAAGGGATCACTTACCCAGCCATTACAAGTCCCAAATTCGGATTAAAGTGTCCTCTCCTAGAAACTTTAATATTTCACCCAAAATCCTAAACAAATTCGTACAAAATTAATACCCATATTATAAATCAGCTATGGGGGTTTCAAACTAGCAAAGAAAGCATCAAAATAAAGGGTTTATACATACCTAATGTCAACCCTAGCCTCAACCTACGAATTTCACCAAGAAAATTTCAAACAATCACATTTCAGATTTTGGGTATGGTGAAAATACTCTAAATGAAAAACTAATTGGACCAAATTAAAGAGAAAGAGAAGGGGATTAAGTTATATAACTATTACCTTGGCTGATTTTGAGCTTAGAAGTAGAAAAAATGTGGAAATATGCCAAGAACCCTAACCTCTCCTTTGGACCTCTGATTTTCTCCTTTGTGTTTCAGAAAAATGGGATAGTGGCTAAAGTGTTTAGGGTTTTAGTTAGGTTAAGTTAGGTCAAATATGGGTCATGGGCTACTCCAAGGATCCAACTCCTAATGGGCTTCAAATTTTTGCTTTGTTGGGCCAGCTCTTATGTATTGGGTTGCTGAAATTCAATTAGGCCAGACCAAGTTTGGAAGACTCATTTGATTTGGGTCTGCTCAAAGGTTATTGGGCCAATTACATGGGCTTATGCAAGTTGCGTCTTAGGTCTCTGATTCATTAAATTGAATTGGGCCATCACTAGATGCTACCTCTTGGGCCAAGCCTCACAATTAAAAGGTTGGTCTGCACCTATAATTATTGGGCCTCTATTAGTCCTAACCTTGGCCTACTTAATTTAATTTGGGCCTAGATGAAGTTTCTATCCCAATTAAATCTCAAACTCATTAATAATTTATCTCTCTAAAATCTCCATTCACTTAACTTGCCCAATTATCCCATATTAATTATGCTTAATTAATCTAATCCGTGATTAACACCTTAATTAATTTTTAGGATGTTACAAGAAGCATGCCAAATGGTTCACATTGTGAACATCATTTTTTGTCTAGATAAACTTAAAAAATAATAACAAGATCAAATTAACAAAAAATGAAAAAAAATGAAAAATAAGGAAAAGTTACTCACTTTTTTTTGCTAAAGCCTAAATTCAAAAAAAGAAAAGAAAAGAAAACCAAAAATTGAAAATCAAATTAAAAAAAGAAGAAGTCAAAAGAAAAAAAGAACCAAAAAATTAACTTAAAAATAAAGCCCAATTACTTTGTTTGTCAGTCCAAGCTCATCAATCCTATATTTAAAAAAAAAAAAACTTCTAGACCAATAAAAATCAAAAGAAAAGTAGCCCAATTTAAAGAGGAACCTATAGCCCAACCTTCCTAAATATGGTCCATCAACTCCAAGCCATAAAAAAAAGAGAGAAATGAAGCAAAAATGAAAACAAAAAAATAATATATAAAAATAAATAAATAGGGGCCAAAATGCAGGAACCCTGTGTACTGAGCCAGCCTGCTGATTGCTTTGTTCATTTCCACCAGTAGAGAACAAGACGCTGGCTGAAAAACTAAACACAGAAAAGGAAAAGGCAACAAAGGCTCTGATCAGCCCAACGCCTCAGAGGAGCACGAGAATGAACGAAGTAGGCCAGCATTTCAGAGGAACTAGTAAAAAGAAGAGCAAAGGGCCAACGATGTACTCAAGAAGTTGACCTCCCCTCACGTCCCTTTCACCATTAGAGATCGAGAAAAGGAGATGCGAAAATGGAAGGGGAGGATGGAGACGCCGATTGAGAAAGGAGAAGCAAGCAAAAATGAGGGATTCTTGATTAAGACCAAGGCACAGGAGAGATTTTAAAGGAACGCAAAAGAGAGGGTTCTAAGGGGAGATTGGTTTCGAGAGGCTGAGAGCACGAGGGAGAAACAAGGAGCGAAGAGTAAGAGGAAAGAAAGAGTCTAGGGCCTAGGTAATTTGAGAGAAAGGCTTGGGAGATTTTTGGATTGAAGAGGCTGAGGAAGGAGGAAGCACGCGAGATTCAGAGAGGTTTTAAGGAGGAGAGGTTACTGGAATTAAAGGAGAAGTGAGGAGAATAGAGTAGAACAGAATGGGAAAAGGAGCTTACTGGAGACACGGGGACGATAAACAAGATAGAGACCAAGGAGGAAAATGCTTGGAGAAAGTTTGAGAGGTATTTTCAAATAGGAGACTCCTTGTTATCAGATTTTGGAAGGTATATTTCTTATCACATTTTTCTTATTTCCAACTTTCAAAATGTAGGCCATAGAGTAATACATGGGTCATTCCCTGGCGTAGAAATGATTTTGAGGATGAAACTTGAGTTCTGATGTTCTGTGATGATATGAATCAATTGGCTGACATTAAAATGTTTACTAGATTTAATGTTTGAATTGGCTTATTGTGATAATCTCCTTGTTGGTCCCTTTAATGCTCTGCTTACCGTGGCCATTGTTCCCCTGTCACATGTTTTTTGTTACCTATTCATTTCCTTTTATGGTTTATCTTACGTTGTGTATATCTAAAAATCCATTTAGAATTGGTTTGATTGGACTGCGGATAAAACATGGATGTGCTTCACTGAATGAGATTCATAGTTCCATTTAAAAATGTCCCAAAAGTTCTACATATTCATCTCTGTCTAGTACCTTATGACTGAAACTCGAGTATTTTTTATTTGAGGGAGATGAGTTAAAAGCTTTAAGTGCTTAATGCTGAATGTGTCAATTTTATGCGGTTGAAGGAATTGTTGACAACTTCCACTTATTCAGTTGGTTCTAGCATTATTGGTCAGTGAAATTTGGATCATGCTTTGTTCACAAGGTTAATTTGGTTCCTTGCTTAACTACTTTAAACCCTAAATTATAAAATGTGTGTTGTTTCCTGACTCAATCTTGTGACCACTTTTGAAATTTGCTATCTCAATGGTTTCCCTTAACATGACTTTAAGTTGAGTTACTGATTTAGAACTCCATATGGATTCTATTTAGTGGGTACTTGCTACTCCAATAATTTTGAGCGTGATTATAGTTTGGTTTTTAGCTTGAGATTGTAAGGAACATCTTGTCTAGAGTCTACATGTTGCCTTAATGATTGGTGAGCGTGAATTGAGCTTAATTTTTGGTCTAGAAATGGGCACAAATTCTATTAAAATTTGTTGGTGTATCCTTAATGTTGTGAGCTTAATCCTAACTTTGTTTTAATTCTATTTCATTTTTATTTTTATTTTGCTACACCAAGTCTGTTTGAACTCCATGTTGTAACTTTGATGTCATTAGCATGATCTAATCCTTGTATTGAGCATAATTTAATGCAGGAACTCTACTCATGCGTTCTGCTGTGTTATAGATGTGGCTTACCGTGGTTATTAATTTAACTCATGGCAAGTCATGGGATGATAAACAGGTTGACCTTGCGTGTTAGTTTATGGATGCTATGCTGCTTCATGAGTGAATAATATTTCATGGAAACTAATGCACATTTTGCTTTCTCTATGCAAGGCCCATGGCTTGGGGACTCATAACTTGGTGATAAGTCAAGGAGGGTGCGATGAGGGACTTCAACGGATGAGCAAGGAAGAAATTTCATTTTATTTTATTTTATCCATGAACCATAACGATATGTAAAGTGTACTTCAAAAAATCACATAATGTACAATGGCACATACACAATCATCAATTATTATGTCTGTAAGATATATTAGTTGGGATCTTGTATCTCTTCAAGCGTTTAGGTGTCATCCGGAGTTGTGTGTGACAATAAGTCTCCTCAGACACCTAGTTGGGTCATCAAATGTTTTGGTGTAAATTTTAGGCTTTAATAATTAAAGCATAAAAAAAGGAGAGTTTCAAAACAAAAAAAAATAGTTTTTTTTAGAAAGGTAAAGTACGCTTCTTTTCAAAAAAAGAGAGAGTTCAAGTATTAATTAAAAATATATAATTTTTAGAAAATCAAATAAACTTTTTCTTTTCAAAATAAAAAGCAAAACCAAAACAAAAGAACAAAGAAAAAAAAGAAAAAAAAATCAAGACGATTAATTTCCTTTTTAAACTTATGAATTTTTCTCAAATTTTCTGTTGAACACAAATTTGAGATTTAAAAATATGCTTCATGAAAAAGAGAGTAAATAAAAAACAAAAAACAAAAGATAAAACAAAAATAAAAATATCATTCCCAAGAAAATAAATAAACAAAGTAGAAAAACAAAAGATAAAAATCCAAAAATAGACAAATCAATCATTAAAAAAAATTTTGAAGACTAAAAGATTAAAGATTAAGAAAAGAAAAAATTAAAAAGAAAAAAAGAGTAAAGAAGTAAGAATTAATTTAGTTTTTGCAAATTAAATCACTTCCAAAGTTATTTGCGAAACCCAAAAATGATTTTTACTTGTTTTCACTCATCACTTAAAAAAAACAAACGAACAAAACAAAAAAATAAACAAAAACAAAAGAAAAAGACAAAAACAAAACAAAACAAACAAACAAAATTAAAAAAAAAAGGGGGGAAAGAAGAAGAAGAGAAAAACAAAAGCAAAAAATGATGAAAAAAAAGAAAAAAAATGAAAATATAAGAAAAGCAAAGAAGTAAAATTAATTCTACTTTTAGCAAATCAAGACTCATCAACCAATTCTAAATTCATTTTATTTACTAAGGGGAAAAGTAATTTTTATTTTCTTTGTCTTTTCATTAGAAAAAAAAAAGGGAAAACAACAACACAAAGACCAAAAAACAAAAAAAAACAAAAAAAAAAACAAACGTTTAAACTACGTGGATTTTGATCATTGCTAAAGGGTACGTAGGCCCTAAACTTTTATTTTAGGTCAAGTTCGCCCTTGTAAATAATCATTTTCTTTTAATTTTATTTTCTTAATTTTTTTATCTTATTTTACTTTTAATTTTATTCCTTCTTATTTTACTTTTTGAATTTCTTTCTGTTCTATTTTATTCTTAATTTTCTTTCATTTTTTATTTTTATTTTATATATTTAAGTTCTTTTCTTCTTAGTTTTGCATGTGATTTATTAGGGAGAATTAAAATAGAATCAATGCCATTTTTATTTTGTATAACTAACCTAGGATAACCGTTCTTAGTAATGGGTGTAGTGGGGTGCCTAACACCTTTCCCACTCACAATCGACTCTTGAATCTATTTTCTGATTCGTAGATTATTTTTCTTGTTTTCCAAATAAAAAGGCTTTTCCAAAGTTTTGCCTTTTCAAAAATTAAAATTTTGGTGGCAACTCCTACTACTTTTAATTTTGATTTCGGTTAGACACCACGCGATCGCATTTTCGGGTGTGACAGTTTGGCGACTCTACTGGGGACAATTAGAGAGTCAAGCTCGAGTTAAGTTAGTTATGCAAGATATTATGGCCTTCTTTTATTTTGGTTCTCCTTTTGTTTGGTGTTTGTTTCACATGATTAAAGTATATAACATGCTATTCACTTGTTTTATTCGTTGATCGTGTACATAATATGGGTTAGGATAGATAACATGTGGAATAAAACCTTAGGGTAGATGACCATATTTGTACATATTTTACTTCTTTTACTTGTATCTATATATATACTTCTCTGCCTTTTATTTTATCAATCTACTTAGGAGATGAGGGTTGGGTAGTTCATAGGGTGAAAAGGTAAATGCTCTCTTCCCACACATCACTAAAACACAATCACCTCACACATATTATGGGCCCTATACCCGAGTCTGAATGTGCCTAGGTTAGTAGAAGTTTATACTGATTTCCCTGTAGAGCCTTGTGCTTCCTGAGGTTATCATGAAAACCTTGCCTAAATTGTACCTTGTTATATGAGTTTGACCTGTGTAGGATCTTTTTCCTCTCAAGGTCAGATTTATATAATGAGATCCTTATCTTATGGTGGGAGAAATTTGGGGACCAACAATTTTAGGAGTCATAGACCTACCCCAAAAAAGGCACTAATAGTCAAACTCTAGATGCCTCCCTAATAGTTAGAACCAGACTTTGGCAAGCCTATGATCCTAACCTAAGATTTACCCATACTAGGACAAAGGAAGGCATTTTATTTAATCATTTCTGTGATGACTCTAACTTCTAATCATTATAATTAAGGTAAAATATGTGATTAATAATCATAAATCAGGGTTACAAGACATTACGACTAATTACATTTGGAAAAGGCAAGGAAATTTGAACCGTAATGTTATTAGAGTCATCAACCAAATAAATACAAGCATTCATGTACACAAGGGAAACAAACGCTCATTTATAGGCCTTTAGTTCTATTACCCATTGATTCTAACTCACAAGAATCTTTTACCAATATTTCTAAGTCATCCTTTGAGATTACCATATAAAAAACTAAGATTTCTATGTTAGAATGAGAGTTTGGGACTGTTAGCCGTGGCTAAATTCCCTTGCACCGTGGCCAATTGCTCTCAGGCTCACTCTTTATCTTTACATACGTGGTAGGTTGGAGCTTCACCGTGACTAACCTATATGGTGCCGTGGTGAGGAAGCCTCCTGGAACCTACCTCGCTCGCCTCTCACTATTAGCTGCAGCCAATTCCCCCTTTCGCTGCGGTTAATTCCTCTTTGGAACGCCCGATAAATTCTCACAAAAGTTCACCGCGGCCAATTCCCATTTAGCCACGGCGAATTACCCTCTGGATAACTCCTAGTTTTGCCTCTCATATTTTGCCACAGCTAATTTCATATTTCATCGTGGCGAATTGCTCTCTAGTACTCTCCCTGGACAACTTTGCCTCTATTGGGCACGGGCAATAATATTTTGGCCACGACAAAATGCCTTCTAATTCTACCACTCCTAAAATCTTATCTCATACTCTCCACTCTCCCTACAATGACACCCTAAGGCCACTCTACCTTAATTGTGGGGCTCCAATAGTTTTCATTAGCCTAATTTACCCAGCTTATCTATCATTACTAATTCAAGACTTAAATGTTAATTTCTACTCCTCTAACTACCCTATATCAACAAGTCCATAGAGTAATAACAGTAAGAGTTCATGAACTATTAACCATTATCATTCAATACACATTCCATTAGAGATTTCATACATCATTGATTCAAATAAACAATCTAATATATTCCATAATGACATTTCCAATAGTATACCATATCAGGAATTCAACAAAGTTTATACATCAAATACTAATAGTTCATACATCCAATACCAAGCCATAATGCGACTTAACTCCTTAATAGATACATTCCAACTAATCAAAATATAAATGCCTACACTTGGCAATATGATTACATAATGATGTTATATAAAACATTAATAAAATTACATCTACTCTACTCAGATTAGCCCAAGTATAGCTTCCTTCACACATGGCTAGAGCTCATGGATTTTCATCCACTTGCTTCCCCTTATCCTTACCCGAAGGGCCTTCACCTAAAAGTATAATCCTATGAAATGAGGTGAGATGCAAATCTTAGTAACCAAGGCAAATTCCATTCATATATTCTAGTTTAATCAACATATATGCATGATTTCACATAAGCATTAGAAAACGTAACAGTCATATAAGTAAATGAAACAATTAGGCTATCATGATTACTATCCTATACTAGCAATCATATTTCCACATGTTAAAGGCCAATAACACTGGGAGAGCCTGTCCAGGGCACCTATTCCTCATTTAGCACAACTAAGGCTCAATGCATTTGGGGTCTAATCATAACCCGGTGCCCAATCGAAGCACATGCATGGGTGGCAGCTGCATTACAGCTCCACTGTAATATTCAGTTCTCTGAAAACTATAGAAAACGTGAGAAATGTAACGTACGATTTCTCTATAGACAAACGAAATTCACCGGATACAAAAAGAAGTCCCCCAAGATGATGTAGTTAAGGCCCCAAAATATTTAGGAAGTATTCTAGACTCCTAAATATGAGAATCCTAGGCTCAGATAGAAAGAACAATGAAGCTAGAATAAAGAAACAATTTCTTACGAAAAGCTTACGAAACATAATAGCATTTTCGTAATTTTGAGGAAATTTTGGAATTCACATAAGAGAGCTTTTTAAATGAAAGTCTTGAGTTCTTCGGGATTCTCAGAGGCCTTGAAAACCATAGAAAGCCCTGAGATAGTTAAAACCCCTTCGATGGACGTTTTCTAATGTCGGTTGACCCAAACTTTGACTGATTCGTTTGGGAAGGTTTTAACTCTAATTTGAGTGATTCCAAAGGTATTTTACTAAATTGTGTACCTAAATTTAATAATGGAAAAGACGATGCTCAAAAAGGAGCTAAAACAAAGGAGAAACGAAAATGCCAAGAACAAAGGGCAAAATAAGAATTTTTGAAAAGTGTAACTTATTCCCACCTATATATATGATGCACCCTTCTTCTCCCTTCATTATGCAAGACCATGTTCTGCCCAAAGCCAGAAGAAAACATTAGGGGATGAGGCACACAAGAGGAGGAAGAAAAGGAGGAGAAATTCAAGGTAGAAAGGTATGGATTTTCATAGTTTTTCATGCTCTCTCTCTTCCAAACCTCTTCTCCTTCATTCTCCTTTGTTTCCTATGATTAAAATGAAGCTTATAAATCCATTTTAAGGGAGAAATTGAGGGGAAAATTCGGATTTGAAGAGAGGAGCTCAAAGAACACAAGATTCAAGTGAGAAAAAACAAGAAAACAAGGTAATTTCTTTTCCTATGATTTTCATCTTTGGTTCCCTTCTCCATCATTTTACCCTACTTGAGAAAACCCTAGGAGGAGATGATTTTTAAGCAGAACCAAGTATGAATCTAAGGAAAAATGGTGTGGAGATTAAGAATGTGCAAAGAGAATTATCAAAAAATTATTAGATTTCAAGATGCAAATTCTAGGGTTTTGTGTGCACCTTCCAAAATCTGATTTCATATAATAATTCCTAGGCCTAATTAAGAGTTTAAATGAGCTCTTAAGATCCCTAAGATGCTCCCCACATGCTTCCTCCTTCAAGAAAACAAAAAGAATTCCAAGGAGGCCAAAAAGGGGCATAGTCTTGGCCAAGCATGTTCCATGGTGCTAGGGAGAGTTTTAAATTTTTCTAAAGTCAATCTTGAGTTATATTTGATGAATGAAAGTGAAGGGAGGCCTTGGAAAAAAATTAGAACTCATGGAAAGTGAGTTGGTGCCTTATTCCATATTATGACCTAAAGAAGTAACATGGTGCTAGGCCTTTTGTTTTGTTGGTGTGATGATTCCAAGAGGCTTAAAAGGAGTCAAGAATCATATTTGAAAGGAAAGAATGAGGCCTAGAAATCATTTGAGGGGTCTTGCTTCATTAGGTGCAATTATGGACCATAATGGAACCTATAAAGCAATCTAATGATTCACTAAGTTATATAGCCTTAGAATATGTTTCATGAACCTAATTGGCTCCCATAAATTGTATCTAGGCCAAGAGAAACCATCTCCACTAAGTAGTGGGTGTGTGGCCGAAAGAGGAGGCTTGAATCCTAAAGGAAAAGTGTGTGGTTGTACACAAGGCAACTCTCTCCACCTTCTCTCATGCATAGATGTATGTTTAGCTTGTCTTAGAATGTGTGTATGTGTATTTTCAAGCCATGAAAAGTATGCTAGCATGATTTTATATGCCATTATTTCATGATGTCATGTTATATTTTCAAATGAATGTATGATATTTGATGAGTTTTCTTGAGTGTGGAGAGGCCAAGAACTCTTGACCATAGTGAGGATGAGCCAAGAACCCTTAAGCTTAGTTGAGACAAAGTAAAGAGTCTCCCAAAAGTAAAGTGGGCTCCCAAGAGTATGGTTGAGTTCAAAGCTCTTAAAGAATGGGTGAGGCAAGTCCAAAATCCATGAGAAAAAGTGTGAGACCAATCCAAATACTTGGTGAGCTCTTAAATGTCTTGTATGACTTGTTCACATGCTAAACTTACTTCTTGAATGTTCATGATTTGTATTATGTCCATGCATGTATTTTTAAGACTTGCTTTGCATATATTATGTATAATTGAATAGGAGATGAGCTATTGGGATTCTTTGAATCTCATTCCCTCCTCTCCAATGATCTCACTTGCTACGTGGACCAAGTGGATATGTTAATGGGAGCCAACAACATTGAAGGAAGAAAATTGACATCCATATGTTTAGCATTTTCCTTTTAAAGTCATAATGAATCATAATGATGTATATGAACGTTGTAAATGGTTTATGACCCTTGAGACATATGTAATTATGCTATTACATGAAATAGAAATGAAAGTATGTGTTATATGAATGATGAAATGTGAATTGAATATGTATGGCAAAGATAGCTTCATGAATGAGTTTATGGAAATGTGCATATGTGTGCATGGAAAGGCCAAAATGAGATGCATGGGGTTTGGGACCATTTGGGCAGCTCATACAAGTCTTAAATGTGCTTTTAGACTTGCCCAAAAAGTGCCACAACTAAGGGAAAGCCATTTGGTAATTTTGGTACCTCATATGGAACCAAAATTGATCATTATGGAACCCTATGTCACTTTTTAGCCAAATGAGTTAATCTTGATCTGAAATTTGGCATGCAATTAGGTCTCATTGATAGCTTTTTAGGAAGCTAATTTAAAGAGGTCCACATAATATTTGATGATTTTTCAAAGTTGGCAATTTTTATAGTTTTGGCCTACTGCACTATTCATTTGGTCTGAAATTGAATTCTATCACACAAGGCCCATATGATGTCCAATTGCCATAAAATTTTATAAAAGAAACTAGACAATCACAGTGACTCATGCCAACTAGAAACACCTCATTTGGAGATCTAGAGAGGGAAATATGAATTTTTGAAGTTTCTATCCAGTATTAGTAATTTTGCCTGACTAGAAGTACTGTTTCATCAAATTTCAAGGTTTGGGCTTCATGAACAGATCTAGAGATATTTTTTCTCTCTAGTTAACATCCACAGTTTTCCATATTGGTATCATTTGAATGGATTGGATTTTTTTGGAATTAATTGGATATTTTCAAAGTTTTCTACAAAATTCTATGATAGTTCCAGAATTTAGTTGGACCTTTGGGCTATTTTGGATGTCAAACGTCCTCTGTGATAAATTTCAGACTCTGGGCATATTTTTAGTATGAATTAAACATCTAAAGCTTTCCAGAATGACTAAGATTGTATAATTTTGATTTTTCTAGATTTATTTATGATTTTTCAAATTTGGTCAAAAAGTGGAGCAATTCTGGCTGAGAGTGAAACTCCATATTCCACACTCCATTTCGGTTTCCATGAGTTGTGGGCATGATTTTGTGATGAAAATAAGTTGTAACAATGAATTTAAATATGAGGATGCATAGTATGAACTCACATGGTCCACATGACACTGAATGGAATTTTTAGATATGACGCAATGCAAAAATTAATTCTATTTTCCTTGCTTTTTCTATGGGAAACCTATATGGTTCATGATATTATGCCATTTAAAAGTATGAGATGAACTAGAATTTATGGTGTTACATCCACCATGACAAGGTCCAATCACATATAATAGATAGCCAACCAATTCATTTAGCATTCAAAATCATAATCTTGCAGTAGATACAAAATTAAACAGACATATGTATGGAATTAACATGAACCCCGGTTATCTCACTCTGTAGACAATTGAAAAGCCACTAGCAGTGCCAAAATCTCCCTATAACCATAACATCATAAGATTAGTACTTTAAATCATAATGTATAGCAGCAACAAGTACCCAAGGAATTAAAATAATAATGACAACCCAAAAGATGCTTACTCAGCCACTACAAATCCCCAAATTCAGATTGAATATGTCCTCTACTAGAAATTTCAATATATCATCCTAATTTCTAAGCAAATTCTTACAGAATTAATACCCATACTATAAATCAACCATAGGGGTTTCAAACTAGCAGAAAATGTATTAAAATGGAGAGTTTATACTTACCTAATATCCCTCCTAGCCTCTACCTTCGAAAATCCTCTAAGAAACTACCAAACAACCACATTTTAGAATTTAGGTATGGTGAAAATGCTCCAAATGAAAACTAATCCGGCCAAAATGAAGAGAAAGAGAAGGGGATTAAGTTATATAACTAGTACCTTGGCTGATTTTGAGTTTAGAAGTGAGAAATGGTGGATTCCTTACCCAAAACCCTAGCCTCCCTTCAAACCTCCGAAAATGAGTTGTGTGTTTGTGTTTTAGCAAAATGTGGAGGGGCTGAAGTGTTTAGGGTTTTAGTTTGGTTGAAGTTGGGTCTAATATGGGTCATGGACTGACCCAAGAGTCCAATTGCAAGTGGGTTCTAATTTAAACCTTGTTGGGCCAGTTTTAATGTGTTAGGCTGCAGAAATTTAATTGGGTTAGACTAAGTTTGAAGAACTCAATTGATTTGGGTCTGCACAAAGGTTATTGGACCATCAATAAGTGCTCTCTCTTGGGCCAAGTCTCACAATAAAAGGTTGGGTCTGCACCTAAAATTATTGGGCCTTCATTAGATGGGGTTTATAACTCAATTAAATTTTAAACTCATATTAATAATTTATCTCTCTAACATTTTCATTCACTTAACTTACCCAATTATCCCATATTAATTATTTTTAATTAATCTAAATCCATGATTAACACCTTAATTAATTTTTGGGTGTTACAGTTTCATCACCAATTCCATGCATCCAATAAAACCCATAAGGAAAGTGACACACCATCACTATTTACTGGAGTAACTAATGAGATGTCATTGCACAATTAAGCATACATTAGCTATGATGAAGGTATGAGCTAATTAAACCAACCCTTGCCTAATGGGTTTCCAACTCCAAGAGGCCATAATCGCATTCATGATAGTCCCTCAAAAAGGAAACCTTTTGGCATACATACTTGCACTAAAAAGAAAGACGAGATAAAAAAATAAATAATGCATAATCCAGCTTATAATTTTCCCCTAAAATTTCCATCCCCACCAAATAATAAGCTTCTCATAGAAAAAGAGTATCTTCAAAATTTTGAAAAATAACAATATCCTTAATTTTTCCTTTTTCCGATATCCTTAAGTTTTACCATATCAACAAATGAGTAACATGTCTTGGTTAGAGATTATAATCATTTTTAAGGCATCAATCATATGGAAAAGCATATTTCTCTCTATTTGATTGTCAATTGCTTTTTCTTCAATGAAGTAATAAGTTTTTCAATAAAAAGTACAAAATTTTTCTTCTTTTCTTATACTAAGACATAGTTCTCAATGATGTACTAGCACATACGCAATATTAACTCTATCATATGCTAGCAGATCATTAGATTGGCTTGTTTTCATCAAATACCATTAAAACCATAGTTCTAAATATTGATGGTGTTGAGACTATTCCTTCTCAAGTTGAACAATAAGTCATGACTCCCTATAGATCAATAGGCTCCTAGAGGAATGTGGAAGAATATCAACTAATGCTAATAATCCACTGATTAATCAGAAAAGCCAAATTTGGGTGACCTACACAGAGATAGCAAGCTTTGGCATAATATCATATGTCTAATTTCGAAATAGATAAGGGCTAAATTGCTTGCAAGGGTCAAGTCGACTAAGATTTTAACTTGAGTTGCTAGCAAAAATTGGAACTCTTTGCTAGTTGATACTATTAACTTCACCCCTCATTAGGAAACAATAGGATCCTAGAGAAAATGGGAGGATTTGAAGATGACCCTACAAATTGTCAAAAGAAATCCAAATTGGCTAGACTTTTCCATAGACATCATCCATGTGAAATTTAACTTGTTTCTTTAGGATGATTCATTAACTTTATTTATCCCTGTGTGCAATAAGCATTTAAGGAAAATAAAGGTTCAATGATAAAAATTGTTATCATAAATGTAAATGGAAGAGGTCTAGTCTTCCTCTTAAATTAATTGGTAGTCTTAATCTACCTTATAGGGGCAGTAGGTTCCCAAAAGGAAATAAGGATCCCTTGTCTTGAAGGACCTTCATGCCAAAATCAAAGCACCCATTGGTTTTAAGTCAAACAACATAATAAAATTGCATTCATGCATTGTCATAAGGCATTCCATGTTAAAAAAATCTTAAAATTTATAAGATATAGGATTCTTGGTCTTTTGTAATGGAAAGATTAGCTTAATCTAAAAAATCAAATAAAAAGCTACACTCATGAATAGCCAAGATGAGAAACTGAGGTATAGGAGCAAAAAAAAAAGGTATATCACTTGATTAGGCAAAAGGAAGCTATCAGAAGTCTTGATAAAGTTGGTTATTACTTTCTAACATTTCATACCACTATATCCTTCAGCTTATGACTATTGCCCATCTCCATCTTCTCCACTTCAAAGAAATTCGAGCATCCATCTCAAAATTCATTGAGCTTGACCATTTTGAGAACCACAAACTATCTTAATTAAGACACTTGTCATTTGCCTAACTTTCACTTGATTAGCTTTTATAAGAGTAGGATGATTCCTTCATTAGCCTCTAATTTTCATTCCCAAAGTGGTCTTGACCAAATGAAAGTTGTAAACTTAATCCTAGGGTAATAGGACATTCCATAAAATTTGCAATCTTTTTCATAAACAAGGTGTAGAAGGACATAAGAAATAAGATTTCATGGGGATTTATTGGTGATTGAACTCTCAAAAAAATTACTTGTCATATCATAATCAATTAATGCTTGTTTAGTCGATATCCTTATGTATAGCTAAAATCTAAAGCTAATAGAAGTCGAATCTTCCCATTGGACCTCATTTTATTTAACTTTGTCAATACAATGATCATATGTTTCTATTTCTCCCTCTTTGTCCATCCTCCCATTTTATTAGCCATGTTGACATAATTTCTTTCCTTGCATGTCTTTCCTAAATGACCAAAAACCTAAAAAATATAATATCCAGAACTTCTTATGAAAAAATTTAATCAATGTGAAGAAGGGTTAGATTTCAAATTAATTATATGCCTGGAATTCAATTACCAAAAAAAATGGAAGAGGAAAAACCAAATTAAAATGCAAATGCATGTCCCACAAGTAAGCTATGCCTAGGATACGAGGCATTCTTGGCCTTCCCAAATATGAGGAGTCACCCCTAGTCACCTTAATTGAGCCAGGAGTGATGTTCATTTCCTTCACCCTAATCATGGAACATTTGGGATAGGAAGTTTTTAACAGATTTTTATGCTGATAATTCAAATATCAAGAAAGGGTTAAGTTCTTTCAATTATCCAAACACTTCTTAACTGTTGCTAACCACTTTAGGCCTTAAAAAAAATTCTTCAAATACCGAACATGAATTGAACCTGGGAAGCAATGAGAATTCCACATAAACTAAAGCAATTTTGGCACCAGAATAGATTCCTTCTAAGAAAAAAGATTAAATGAAAAAAGGAAATAAATTAGAGAAGGAAAAGAAAAATCATAGAGGAAAAACATGCTCAAAGAGGAATCTCTTACAGAATAAAATTTGAAAAAATAATAGCTTCTAAAAGGGAACTTCGCCTTAATATGCAATCCAGGGAAAAAGTTCTAGAGGGAAGGTTTTACATTGCACAAAAAGTCAAAAGAGAAAAATCCTTTAAAGGAGAATTAGGATGAAAGAGAATTGAAAAAAAAAAAAGATCCTTTAAAGGGAAAGCTCAAGCCCAATAGATATTGCAAAGATTGCATAATCACCAAAGTAAATTTCTCATTGCAAGTTCACATGAATATTTAGGCCTTTTCACCTTTCTTTCTTAAGCTACATTCTTACCCATTAGACCCCATCACAGCCTTGAGACATCCTCTCTTGCTAAGTGAATTCCGAGTGTAGAATTTTGTTAAGGCAACGGGAGAAGGAGACTAATGGGAGACCTGATAGGGGTATGTTAATTCTTGAGTCTAATATCTCTTATTTCATAAACTTATTTACCAAGGCCACATTACAAACATCAAAAGTCCTTATTAAGGTTTAACTTGTTTGAAAAATAATAGGGTGCAGATTTTCTTGAAAAAAAAAATCAAAATAATTGAAATTAGGATAAAAAGTTTGATTCAAAGCAAATGCTCTGAATTACATCAATTGCTTCTTTTAAAAAGAGTTTAAATCCAAAAGTGAAACTTCTCTCTAACCTACCATATCTATTTTCTTAGCATTCCACTTCCTTATTATTCAGAGAAAAATACTTCAAGTGTAGAACTGGGGCGTTTTCTTATTCTGTTACATTGTATCTAGCCATTGTCTATTGCACTTCTCCACTCCCAAACCATTGTACATGACCACACGCACCACCATTCCTTACATTTTTCCAATTTTAAGGTCTTGGCTCCTTTTAAGTTCATGAGCTTGTGTCCCTTAATACATGGCTGCATTGGTATTGTTAAATAAAGTAAGAGTGGATTTGTATTCATTGACCTCTTAAGCATTAATGATGACAAGCGGATGAGAAAAATTGCCTCACCAAGATAACAATCCTAAGTTAAGGGACAAACAAATCACTTTGAGAAAACTCATTCCAAAATAAGAAAAGCAAAAATCTTAGATCTTCTTAGTCCTAAACACTTCTTCCAAGACACATTCAAATGACTAAAAGCCATCAATAAATTTTTCATCCAAACAATAAAGGATAAATTTGGCAAGCCAACCAAAAGCCTATTTACTTTTCACCAAGGCAAGTGAAGAGCTAGTGTGAGAAATTTTTCCAAATGCAAATGGCCAAAAATCCTATTTTGACAAATTTTGAGATTTTTTCATGCATCATGTGCTTATATTGAATTTTTACAAAGACAAAACATTTTTTTAATCTTATTTTGTATTTTGCTATATATTTAATTTTAGAATAGCGTATGGGATTTTATATCCCTTTAGGCATATAGGCGTCATCTGGGATTGTGTGTGACAATAAGTCTCCTCAGTTACTTGGTTGAGTCATAAAATATTTTCTAATAAATCTTTGGCTCTGATAACTCTCATTAAATTGGTTTTTGTCTTTTTTTTTTCAAGAAAAGAAAATTTTTAAAAAGGGGGAAAACGATTTAAAAAAATCAAAATAAGAAAAGTAAGGAATTAATTTCATTTTTCTAATCTTTTAAGTTGTTCTCAAGTTTTCTTATAACAAAAATTGGAAATTAAAATATGTTGTAAAAAATAAAAAGACAGATCCTAATCGAAACAAGGAGTTTTTAGAAAGTAGAGTGCATTTTAAAAAAATTAAAATTAATGTTTGGTCTTGGGAATGTAGAATAAACTTTGCCCTAAAAAAAAGAGAGAAAAGAAATAAGAAGAAAGAATCTAAAAAAAAAGGGACCAAAGAAAAAAAGAACAAGAATAAAAATAAAAGCAAAGAAAGAATTTTTGTTTTTTGAAAGTGAAATAGGTTTCTTTTAAAATAAAAATATGTGTTTGCAAAATTCAGAGTTAAGTCTTAAATATAAGAAAGTCAAAAAAAAGGAGAGAAAAGAGAAAAAGGAAGAGAAAAGTTATCATATAGAAAATTAATCTATTTATGGATTAAGTTTTAAATCTTAAAAAAATGAAAAAATAAAAAATAAGGGGTCTTTCTTTATAAATAATAAAAAAATTCACCTTTTTTTTCTTTTAAGAGTTTGCCAAAACCAAAAGAAAATTAATTAAAAATATATCAAAAAATAAGAAAATCAAAATATAATAAAAAATTAAAAAATCAAAAATGGAAGAAATGGGAGTAATTCTGGTTTTGTAAATTAAAACATATAAACCAACTTTAAAATCGCGTTGATTGCAATAGTCTGAATGATTTCCACTTCCTTTTCCTTAAGATAAAAAAGAGAAAAAAGAAAAACTAAAAATGCAAGAAAAGTAAAATTAAATTTACCTTTAGCAAATCAAAACACATCTACCAATTTCAAAACTCGTTTTATGTGTTAAAGGAAAATGTAATTTTATTTTCTTTGTCTTTTCACAAAAAAAAAACAACACAAAAGCCAAAAAAAACAAAAATAAAAATAAAAAACAACAAAAACAAAACACTCGTCATCTAAGTACAGTTTTTAAAGTTCGAACTACGTGGATTTTGATCCCTTTTCGGAGGATACGTAGGCCCTAAGCTCTCATCCTAAATCAAGTTTGTTCTTATAAATAAATATTTTTTTTAATTTTATTTCTTTAATTTCTTTTCCTTCTTTTTACTCTTAATTTTATTTCCTTAATTTCTTTCTTTCTTATTTTGCATGTGATTTGTTAGCGAGAATTAAAATAGAATTAAGGCCATTTTAATTTTGTACAACTGACTTAGGGTAACCGTTCTTAATAAGGGTGTAGTAGGGTGGCTAACACCTTCCCCACTCACAATCGACTTCTGAATTCATTTTCTGGTTTGTAAACTATTTTTCAAACTAAAAAGGTTTTTCCAAAATTTTGCCTTTTCAAAAAATAAAATTTTGGTGATGACTCCTACTTTAATTTTGATTTCGATTACGCACCACGCGGGCGCATTTTCAAGTGTGACACACATCATCATAGAACTCATTCTTATCTTGTCATTTGCATTCATACACATAAGGATAATAGCATAAGGATGGCAAGAACTCACATATTCATTTATTTCACTTCAAAATTGATACGTACATCATATTTACTTACATTTGAACATGCTCAAAAGCATACATCACATGTGCATCATATGGTTACAAATTTTGACATCAAAGTGCCATCAAAATGTCTAATTATCTATTTTGTTGTTAAAGTGTTACTCTTCAAGATGTTTAGCCTCCATTTCTTAGTCCACTTGACTCACCTAGACATGGTTAGACATATGTGGGGGAAGAGTAAGATTCAAAGAATTCCAATAGCTCTTTATTCTTTCAAACATACATAAGGGATGCATTTATATGTCAAAGAATGCATGCATGTCATATAAGCTACTAATGAACATACATAAATAATTTTCCTTGTCATATAACTCATACTTGGCAAACATAGGCTATCAAGGGCATTGATTTAATCTCATCCAATTTTTTTGGGACTTTTGAATTTGCCTCATCCACTTTTAAGGGACTTTTGACTTAGCCTTATTCTTCTTGAGACTTTTGGCTTTGTCTCACCCTTTCTTAAGGACTTTTGGCTCATCATCACCCATGCTAAGGTACTTTTGGCATAACCATACCCATTCAAGCCACTTTGCATTGATAAACACATTTCAATAAGCATAATGGCACCATAACATGTATTTAAGCATATCTCATAGTTCAAACATATATACAAGCTTCCAATGACAAGCAACTATCCAAGCAATGCATGTAAGAAAAGTTAGAAAGCTACTTTGAAGCAAGAAAACAAAAGCTTTTCTCTTTAATTATTTCTTCCCCTTTTCAGGCAAACACATGCAACTAGGTGGGGCTTGATTCTCTTAGCCTAGACACATCCAATGAGACATAATTCAATCATTGGAATAAGCTCTAGCTTTATAGAAACTCTATGCATGCCTACTTTCTCATATGACTCTGTTATGGTTCTATACAAGACACAATGAAGCAATACTTAGAGTTCATGATCTTGGCTCTAATTTCTCATATAATCTAAGTCACTTGATTCCATTTAGACTCCTTAGAACCATTACAATTTCAATTCAAGGAGCCTAGATACAAGTTGCTTCTTTATGTCTCAAAATAAAGCCTACACCTCCATCTCACAAACCATAATTCCTAAATTTATTTCATTGCTTCCTTTGATATTTAATAATCATATTTAGTCCCTTTCTATCCTTAGAACTAATTAAAACTCTCCCTAGGTGCTTGGAGCGGTCTTGGTTGAGACATGCACATGGTTATGGACCTATGGAGTTTTGCAAATTTTCTTTAGGGAATTGGCACATATGAGACTTGTTAGGTGTCTTGGGAACTCATACACACTCTTAGACAACCTAAATTACCATTGAAAAGTCTTATATTTGCTAAGGAACAACAAAATCCCTTGCTTCCATAACTTATATTCTAATGCTTTTCTTTTGAATTTAATGGTGTAATATCTAGTTTTCATAAAAGCGATGTGATAAATACTAATTTTCATATATTTTTACCTACATTTATTATTGATTTTAATGATTAATTTGAGCTTAAATGGATTTATTATGCAATATTTGAATTTATGGTTAATTTTGGAAAATAATATAATTTTGAATTAATTAGGAGAATTTTTTTGGATTTAAATTGCTAAGATTTTATTCTCCAAAATTCTTTGATGATTAAATATTTTCAATTTTTAAAACACTTTTTAATTTTGTGCAGAATTTTCTTTTGGGCAAGTGAATTGAAGAATTAAAATGGATTAAGGGAAAAGATTGGATAATACTTTTGTTTTTATTAATTTCTAATAATGGCATATTTGTAAATAATGATTAGGTCTTCATTTTGATTGGCTGCAGGAGAAATCGGGGGAAAAAAAAAGCTGTAGGGAAAAAGCGCCGAAGAGGACTGGAGAGTCTTCTGGAGGTTAGCAGCAGCTGGGAGGCGCTGAGAGGGACTGTGGAGAGAAAACGCTGGACTGGACGAGAAGAGAAAAAAACCTGTGCAGAAGGAGGTTGCTTCTTCACTCATTCTCTCGGACAAGTCTGGAGGCAGGGGCGCCGAAATGAAAACTGTTTGACTGCTTCTTCATTCTGTGTGGCTGGTCTTCAGGAGGGGACTGTGTAGACGGAGGCTTAAGGAGTGTTTCTTCATCATGTCGGCTGGAGCTTTTTGAACGTCTACAGTGAGAGGACACCAAACTGGACGAGGAGAACGAACTTGATTCTGTCTCTTCGGACCAGGAGAGCTGGAGACGCTGAACAGTAAACGCTGGAAGATTGTGCAGTAGCTGAAGGGAGAGTCAACGCCTGGAGGAAGAGTTAACAGCTGAACATCATCATCATCCACTCTTCACGGCAGCAAATTCAATGGATTTTAGAAGCACAAAATCCATGGAAGCTTAATTAAAGGTGGCACCAAGGTGAAGCATGGAGGAGGAAGCTTGAGCTCTTGAATTAATTGGATTGAAGATCATTGGGGGAGTTTATTTTTCTTACCTTTTCCTCTTTCAATTTTAAGAACTTAGAGATTTTTTTAGTTTTAGAAATTTCTTTATGGATTGAATGTTGAGACCTAGTTTTAGGTTGGCCAATTATTTCATCTTGGATTGTAATTGGAATTGGTTAATTGGGACTGGACTTATGTTTGTATTTGCTGGAGTTTTGATTTTCAGGACCTTATGATGTTGGTTTAATTGATGTTAGAGTTCTCTTGCATTGATTAGATTAATGTTATGATTTTAATTACACATCTTGGTCTTTTGCGCTACTTGATTGTTGAATTGGGTAGTATAATTGCTTAATTGTTCAATTAGGTAATTGAATTCAAATTTCCAGAATTGATTGAACCCAATTGTTGAATGATTTGATGTGTTTAATTGGCTCAATAACTTGCAAATTACTTGAATTAACTAAGGGTTTTCTAGTTAAGTCAATCGGTATGCATTTGAGTTTAGGGTTTCCTATCCTTGGATTGAGTTGATTAATTACATTAGTCTATTATCTAATTACTCTTCTTGGTCTTAATCAATTTTTAGTGAGTGATGAAAGCCGAATTTTCCTTGTAAAACCTTGGTTGCCTCCTATTTGTCCCCAGCATTTTAAAAATCATTTTAGTTTCAATTTAAAAGCATTCTAGTTTAATCACTTGTTTGATCTTTTCCATTTTAGTTGAGATTTAATATCTTAATTCAAAACCCCCTCATTTGTATGCATTTAGTTTAATTAATTTTGCATTTAGCGTAGTGATAGTTTTCTTTAGAATTTGTATCAGAGTACTAAATAATCACCAAAAATCAATTGAACTTAGCCCCTAAATTGCTCCTTGGGAAGAATGACCTAGGGTTGATTTATACTGCATTAATTCAATCTTAGTTTAATTGAGTGCTTAAGCGACTAAGGCAACATCAATTTTGGCGCCGTTGCCGGGGAGCAATGGTTTAGGTTTGAATTTTTAGGTGGTTTCCCTTGTTTTCTTTATTTTAATTCTGTCATTTCGGTTGGATTTCCCTGATTGTGTTGTGCTGGAATTCTGTTTATTACTATCTAGAAAGTTCTGATTTTTGGTATTCCAAAGTTTTTGGGTGTTTTGAGCAAGACTAATACCTAAAGGTATTAGGTCTGGTGATTTTAGGCAAATTCAATCGTTTTGACCACTTTTCTGAATTTTCTTTTATTTTTGCGAATTTTTCTTGAATTTTCTAATTTTTCCATATTTTCTTTTTGAATTTTTGTGTGATTTTTCTTGTGTTTTATGAGTGTTTTCTGAGTTTCCCAGTGTGTATTGAGTTTTTTAGGTTGCTTTGAATTTATTTCTTTAGTAGTTTGCATATTTTGTAATTTTTTTTTTTTTTTTTTTTCTTTTTTTTCATTTACTGCTTTAATCCTACTGATGTTGTATGACTCGATCCTCTTTTGAAAAATTATTTGACTTTGATCCTGAAATTGAGAGGACACTTCATCAACGAAGAAGAGTTAAAGTTAGTAATCTTGTAGGTAATAGTTCTTCTAATTCTTATTCTGCTGAGTCATCTGTTGATTCTTCTGATTCTGAACTCAAAATGGAAGATAATGAGGGTAATGTAAATAATCAGGCACGTTTAGAGCATGCTAATGTTAATGTTGATAATGTTCCTGCTAGGACCATTAAAGAGTTAGTTTCACCTGATTTGCATTTTCAAAATTGGTGTATTAATTATCCTGATATTAATGCTGATCTTGAGTTGAAACCTGGCTTCATACACTTACTTCCTAAATTTAATGGCCTTGCAGGTGAAGATCCATACAATCATTTGAAGACTTTCCACATGATTTGCACTGCCATGAGACCTAGTGGTGTGTCTGAGGATCAAATTAAGATGCGTGCCTTCCCATTTTCTTTAGAGGGATCTGCTAAGAACTGGTTGCTCCGATTACCCCCTGGATTCATAACTACATGGGACCAGTTGAAAAAGATGTTCTTGGAGAAATACTTCCCAGCATCTCGCACTTCCTCTATTAGGAAGGAAATATGTGGTTGCCGACAAATGCCTGGGGAGTCTTTGCATGAGTATTGGGAGCGGTTTAAGACATTGTTATCTAGCTGCCCTCATCATCAGATCCCAGATACTTTGCTGATACAGTACTTTCATGAAGGTCTTTTGCCTCTAGAGAGAGATTTATTAGATTCTGCTGCTGGAGGTGCTCTTCTTCATTTGACTGTTCATGCTGCTTGGGACTTGATTGAAAAGAAAGCTGAAAATACTCAACAGTTTGGTACTAGACAACAAGCTAGAGTGAATGAAGTTGGGTCATATTCCTCAATCTCTGAGTCTCGTCTAGAGAGCAAGATAGATAAGCTTGCATCTGCTATGGAGAAAATGGCTATGCTTCAGTTGCATAATCCTTCTAACATGGTCAATTCTATAGGATCTTCCACTTCTTTCACCCCACATATGGGCTCTTCAGCTCTAGTTGGCCCACTTTGTTCCATCTGCTCATTAGCTACTCATGCCACTGATGCTTGCCCATTCTTGAATGATAAAGCTGAGTCTTGCAATGCAGTGTATCCTGCTAAGCCTATGAATCAAGGTGGCCAAAAGTATGATCCATATTCTACCACATATAATCCTGGATGGCGTGATCACCCAAACCTTAGATATGGTGGTGGCCAACCTCAGCAACAGCGGTTTAATCAGGGTGCTGGTTCTAGTAGTCAAGTGTTCCAACCAGTTAGGCAAACTATGCCTATTCAAGAAGAGAGTTCAAGGTTGGAAAACAAGATGGATACCATGATAAAGCTTCTGACGGATAGATTGGACCAAACAGAGAAGGGACAGCAACAAAAAGATTTGCAACATAGCCAAGAGATTCAAACTCTTCAGACTCAGCTTGGGCAGTTGTCTAATAAAATTAATAACATGCAGAGTCAAGGTTCAGGAAGGCTTCCATCCCAGGTGGTTATTAATCCAAATGTTGGGACCCCACAGAATCCTAACCATGGTGGAGTTAATGCTATCTCTCTTAGAAGTGGCAAGACGGTCACCTTTGCAAATCCTGTTGCCACCTATGCTTCCAAGGACAATAATGCTATCATTGATGATTCTGTTTCCACCTCTGCATCACAGGATAAGCCCACTTTAGCAAAAACACAAGTGGCACCACAAGAAGAGCAAAAGAAGAAAGAGGAGGAATTGAGCAGACAGGTTCTACCCTTTCCTACTAGGGTAGCTAGGACCGAGAGGAAAAAGAAGGAAGCTGAGATGTTTAAAGAGGTCTATGACATCTTCAAAAAAGTGGTGATCAATGTTCCACTAGTTGACTTAGTTGCACAAGTGCCTAAATATGCAAAGTTTTTGAAGGAGTTGTGCACCACAAAAAGAAGGCTTAAGCATGATGGTAAAGTTGATTTGGGGGCAGTTGTCTCTTCTTTGTATCAAATGCCAATGCCAGTGAAGTGTAAGGATCCTGGTAGTTTCCTCATACCATGCACCATTGGTGAGATTGAGTTTTCTGATGCTTTGGCGGATCTAGGAGCAGCAATCAATGTTATGCCAAAATCAGTATTTTCTCAACTTCAAGGAGTGGATCTCAAGCCCACTAGCCTGATTGCCTCCCTTGCTGATAGACGTTGTGTGGTCCCAGAAGGAGTCTTAGAGGATGTCTTGGTTAAGGTAAAAGATTTCATATTCCCTGCAGACTTCTATGTTCTTGATATGGATGACAGTAGGTTTAAGCAAAAGGGACATTCGTCTTTGATTTTAGGTAGGCCTTTCCTTAAAACTGCTAGGGCTGTGATAGATGTGCATGCTGGTACTTTATCTATGGAATTTGCTGGAAATACCATTAGATTTGATGTACTTGATTCTATGAGACACCCTTTGGATGATTGTGCTGATGCAGGGGTTAGTCTTATTGATATGCTTATTGATGATTCTGCTATGGACTTTAGAGATAGCATGCTGAGTAGATCCTGTGATATTGTTGGTTTAGATGATTCTATCTCTTGTTCATGTCTTGAAATTGATAGTTGTGATGATTGCTCTGGCATAGATCCTGCTGATATTGATATTTTCACTGGTTTTATTGAGAGTGCTAGACTTGCTAGAGATGATGTTTCTGTGCCTGTTTGTGATAATAGTGGTGCTAGTGACCATTTATCTATCTCTTCCATTGAGTCAGATGGATTTTCTCAGTTACTGAGTGTGATTGATGCTGTAAATGAGGTTGATATGTGTTCATTACCTGATTCTGAATTGTTAATTAGTCTTGATCATATTTCTGATTCTGTTTTGGATTTGAGTGCTACTGATGGCACTACTTCTATTGATGACTCTGTGGACTGTGATGTATATCCTGATTTTTCTGCTATCACTGTTGCTACTGATGATTCCCAAGTTGGGAAAGTCTCTTCTTCTGTTTGTGAGTTTTCGGTGCAGGTCTCTAGTTTGGCTGATATTGATCTGAAGCCGCTGATACCTTCAGCTAAGCAAGCTCCTTCTTTGGAGTTAAAGCCACTTCCAGACTCACTGAAGTATGTCTATCTGAAAGAAGGTCAGAAGTTGCCAGTGATTGTGGCCAGTGACATAGCCATGGAAGAGGAAATCCGCCTCCTTGAGGTACTGAAACGAAGGATAAAAGCTATTGGATGGACTCTTGCTGATATTCCTGGGATCAGTCCTGATGTATGCATGCATCGGATCTTGCTAGAGGATGGTGCCAAAGCTGTGCGACAGCCACAGAGGCGACTCAACCCATTGATTCTTGATGTGGTAAAGAAAGAAGTTTCTAAACTTCTTTCTGCAGGTATAATCTACCCTATTTCTGATAGCCAGTGGGTTAGTCCAGTTCAGGTAGTCCCGAAAAAGACTGGTCTTACTGTGATGCGTAATGATGAGGGTGAATTAGTTCCTACTAGAGTCCAGAATAGTTGGAGAGTTTGTATAGACTATAGGAAGTTGAATTCTGTGACTAGGAAGGACCATTACCCCCTCCCTTTCATTGACCAGATGTTAGAAAGACTTGCTGGTAGATCCCATTACTGCTTTCTGGATGGTTTTTCTGGATATTTTCAAATTTATATTGCACCTGAGGATCAAGATAAGACCACATTTACATGTCCATTTGGAACCTTTGCATATAGACGCATGCCATTTGGCCTGTGTAATGCACCGGGCACTTTTCAGCGTTGCATGGTTTCCATATTTTCTGATTTGCTTGAGCATTGCATGGAAATTTTTATGGATGATTTCACTGTTTATGGTGATTCTTTTGATGCATGCTTAGCTGATTTAGATAAGGTTTTGGAGAGATGCATTGACTATAATCTTGTGCTGAATTTTGAGAAATGCCATTTCATGGTTAGAAAAGGAATTGTTTTAGGACATGTTGTTTCTTATGATGGCATTGAAGTAGATAAGGCTAAAGTTGATACCATTTCATCTCTTCCATATCCCTCTTGTGTAAAAGATGTGCGTTCTTTTCTTGGGCATGCTGGTTTTTACAGGAGATTCATTAAGGATTTTAGTAAGATAGCATTGCCATTGTCTCACTTATTGCAGAAAGAAGTGGATTTTAATTTTGATAATTCTTGCAGGTGTGCTTGGGATGAGTTGAAAAAGAAACTTACTACACCTCCCATCATTCGGCCGCCTGATTGGAGCCATCCGTTTGAGCTCTTGTGTGATGCTTCAGATTACGCACTAGGTGCAGTTCTTGCCCAGAGAGTGGAGAAAAGACAGCATGTCATAGCCTATGCCTCAAGAACCTTGGATGCTACTCAGGCAAATTACACCACAACAGAGAAGGAGCTATTTGCAATTGTTTTTGGGCTAGAGAAATTTCGATCCTACATCATCCACACAAAGGTGATCGTCTTTACAGATCACTCAGCTATCAAGTACTTATTCAAGAAACCGGACTCCAAACCCCGCCTGATTAGATGGGTAGTTTTGATACAAGAGTTTGATGTGGAGATCCGTGACAAGAGTGGTGTGGAGAATATGGTAGCTGATCACCTGAGTAGGATTGAAACACCTTTGGTAACATCTTCTCCACCCTTAGATGATTTTCCTGATGATAGGCTTTGTGTGGTTGATATGTCTGTTCCTTGGTATGCTGATATAGCCAATTATCTAGCTGCATCTGTTTTGCCTGCTCATTTGAATAAAAACCAGTTAGATAAATTTAAGAGAGAGGCTAGGTACTATATCTGGGATGATCCTGATTTGTGGCATATAGGTAGTGATCAAGTGATTAGGCGATGTATTCCACAGCATGAACATGAGTCTATATTGCATTTTTGTCACACTCTTGCATGTGGGGGGCATTTTAGTGCTAAGCGTACCGCTAGGAAAGTGTTAGATAGCGGGTTATTTTGGCCTACCCTTTTCCATGATGCCTATTTGTTTTGTAAAAATTGTTCAAGATGTCAATTTGTGGGTAACATTTCTAGGAAGCAAGAGATGCCACAACAACCTCTTTTGTTTTGTGAAGTTTTTGATGTTTGGGGTTTAGATTTCATGGGACCTTTCCCTGTTTCATTTGGCTATCTATATATTCTATTAGCTGTGGATTATGTTTCAAAGTGGGTTGAGGCAATCCCCACTCGTACTGATGATTCTTCTGTAGTGGTTTCTTTTGTCAGGTCTTACATTTTTTGTAGATTTGGGATTCCAAGAGCCATCATCAGTGATCAGGGCACTCATTTTTGCAATCGGAGTATGCAAAGCTTGCTTAGCAAGTATGGTGCTATGCATAAGGTGGCTACTCCGTATCATCCTCAAACAAATGGCCAAGCAGAGATCTCCAATAGAGAAGTCAAGCTCATTTTAGAGAAAACCGTGCAACCCAACCGAAAGGATTGGAGCAAGAGGCTAGATGATGCACTTTGGGCATATCGCACAGCATATAAGAGCCCTATTGGAATGTCTCCATACCGGATAGTTTTTGGGAAAGCGTGTCACTTGCCGGTAGAGGTGGAGCACAAGGCATATTGGGCAGTTAAGAGGTGCAACCTGGATCTTGCTAGTGCTGGTGTTGAAAGGAAATTGCAATTGCAAGAGCTTGAGGAGATCAGAAGAGAAGCCTATGAAAATTCCAGGATCTACAAGGAAAGAACCAAGGCTGTCCATGATAAGTTTATAGTGAGGAAAAAATTTCAAGTGGGCCAAAAAGTGTTGCTTTATGTTTCTAGATTGAAGTTAATGCCTGGAAAGCTCCGCTCTAGATGGGAGGGGCCTTTTATTATCACTAATGTTTTTCCTTATGGAGTTGTAGAAATCCAAAGGGAGCCAACCGGGAGATGCTTCAAGGTCAATGGACACCGCTTGAAACCATTCTATGAAGGATACTCCACTCAAGCAGTGGAGGTTACACTACAGGATGCCACTTAGGCCTGGTCGTATTCCTTCCCTTTACTCTTTTTACTTTACATTGTCATCTTACTGAGCTGGGCTGTGCTGGATATTATATGTCTATATTGCTCTGTTTGCTATGCATTGAGGTCAATGCATTGTTTAAGTGTGGGGGAGGGATGCTTTAATTTTGCTTGTGAATAGTTTTGTTGAGTTTTTGGTTTGTACAGTTTTTATGTGGTCAAAAGAAAATTTAAAAAAAAAAAAAACATATAGAAAATTTTTGGAAATTTTCTATATGTTTTGAATGTGACAATTGCAAGCTTCAAGTGGCTTAGATATGATACATTCTTGATTTGAAGAGTAATTGATCATGTTTTAAGTAGATAAAGATAAATGGCAATTGTTCTGACTTAGGTAGATCTAGGCTAGTAATCATGACCTAGTGAGGTTTTTGAGCCTATAGCATAGTTCTTTTCATGTGTGTATACCACCTATCCATTTCTTGCTCTAGAGTTTGGCTTAAATCTTGTTTGAAACCACATTTTGTGCATTTGCATACATAGAAATGATAAAGGCATTCATTTTGTTTATCTAGTTAAAAGGAAAGCTTATCTTTTCATGCATTTTATCCCTTGTTTTACCCCCTTTGAGCCTTTATTTGCTTTCTTTCTTTTAGCCCATAGCCATTAACCTTGTTGATTGTCTTGGTAGTTGAAGAGCATGTCCATTTGCTTGTTTTGGATGAAAGAACATGTAAATAGTTGGACTTTGGGCCATATATTCAAGAAAAGAAATATAAAAAAAAAAAAGTTGAAAGAAAGCAAGTATATACAAGAAAGAAACAAATCAAAGAAAGAATAAAGGTGTATATTCAAAGGAAAGAAGAAATAGAAAAAGAAGAAATAGACATAAACAAAAATGATATAAAAAGAAAAGAATAATGGCCCTATCCAAGTTTTGTTGCCTTGTTTCTTTCATTCCATATTATCTTGTGGCATTGCTTTTCATTCTCCTAAGGTATTCAATTTTGATTTTTCCTATCATTTGATCTTTCCTTTTTCTTTTCCCTTAGCTCATTACAACCTAATAAAGTCCTTTTGATTTATGTTTGCATTCGCTTGTTAGTGGTGGAGAACTTATATTTTTGTCAAGCTTCTGAAAAGAGATTTGGATAGGTTGGTTTTGAGTGCACATACAAGCCTAAACAATTTTTAGTGAGAGTGATATACACATTGCCCTTGGTAAGGGATTGCTAGCTTTGGTTTTCCCTTGTCAAGTTAATTGCCATGATGTCTTTAATCTTAATGCATGTAAAGATTACTCAGATAAGAAAGATGTTAACTGTCTCAGTTTACTTTTGGCTTGTGATTAGAACATTCACCTTTGGCAGTTTTGTTTTGTTCTTCTGTTTTTCCCTTGATTCTGTTTTGTTTTGCCCAGGAGTGCAAAGAGATAAGTGTGGGGGAATTGATAAATACTAATTTTCATATATTTTTACCTACATTTATTATTGATTTTAATGATTAATTTGAGCTTAAATGGATTTATTATGCAATATTTGAATTTATGGTTAATTTTGGAAAATAATATAATTTTGAATTAATTAGGAGAATTTTTTTGGATTTAAATTGCTAAGATTTTATTCTCCAAAATTCTTTGATGATTAAATATTTTCAATTTTTAAAACACTTTTTAATTTTGTGCAGAATTTTCTTTTGGGCAAGTGAATTGAAGAATTAAAATGGATTAAGGGAAAAGATTGGATAATACTTTTGTTTTTATTAATTTCTAATAATGGCATATTTGTAAATAATGATTAGGTCTTCATTTTGATTGGCTGCAGGAGAAATCGGGGGAAAAAAAAAGCTGTAGGGAAAAAGCGCCGAAGAGGACTGGAGAGTCTTCTGGAGGTTAGCAGCAGCTGGGAGGCGCTGAGAGGGACTGTGGAGAGAAAACGCTGGACTGGACGAGAAGAGAAAAAAACCTGTGCAGAAGGAGGTTGCTTCTTCACTCATTCTCTCGGACAAGTCTGGAGGCAGGGGCGCCGAAATGAAAACTGTTTGACTGCTTCTTCATTCTGTGTGGCTGGTCTTCAGGAGGGGACTGTGTAGACGGAGGCTTAAGGAGTGTTTCTTCATCATGTCGGCTGGAGCTTTTTGAACGTCTACAGTGAGAGGACACCAAACTGGACGAGGAGAACGAACTTGATTCTGTCTCTTCGGACCAGGAGAGCTGGAGACGCTGAACAGTAAACGCTGGAAGATTGTGCAGTAGCTGAAGGGAGAGTCAACGCCTGGAGGAAGAGTTAACAGCTGAACATCATCATCATCCACTCTTCACGGCAGCAAATTCAATGGATTTTAGAAGCACAAAATCCATGGAAGCTTAATTAAAGGTGGCACCAAGGTGAAGCATGGAGGAGGAAGCTTGAGCTCTTGAATTAATTGGATTGAAGATCATTGGGGGAGTTTATTTTTCTTACCTTTTCCTCTTTCAATTTTAAGAACTTAGAGATTTTTTTAGTTTTAGAAATTTCTTTATGGATTGAATGTTGAGACCTAGTTTTAGGTTGGCCAATTATTTCATCTTGGATTGTAATTGGAATTGGTTAATTGGGACTGGACTTATGTTTGTATTTGCTGGAGTTTTGATTTTCAGGACCTTATGATGTTGGTTTAATTGATGTTAGAGTTCTCTTGCATTGATTAGATTAATGTTATGATTTTAATTACACATCTTGGTCTTTTGCGCTACTTGATTGTTGAATTGGGTAGTATAATTGCTTAATTGTTCAATTAGGTAATTGAATTCAAATTTCCAGAATTGATTGAACCCAATTGTTGAATGATTTGATGTGTTTAATTGGCTCAATAACTTGCAAATTACTTGAATTAACTAAGGGTTTTCTAGTTAAGTCAATCGGTATGCATTTGAGTTTAGGGTTTCCTATCCTTGGATTGAGTTGATTAATTACATTAGTCTATTATCTAATTACTCTTCTTGGTCTTAATCAATTTTTAGTGAGTGATGAAAGCCGAATTTTCCTTGTAAAACCTTGGTTGCCTCCTATTTGTCCCCAGCATTTTAAAAATCATTTTAGTTTCAATTTAAAAGCATTCTAGTTTAATCACTTGTTTGATCTTTTCCATTTTAGTTGAGATTTAATATCTTAATTCAAAACCCCCTCATTTGTATGCATTTAGTTTAATTAATTTTGCATTTAGCGTAGTGATAGTTTTCTTTAGAATTTGTATCAGAGTACTAAATAATCACCAAAAATCAATTGAACTTAGCCCCTAAATTGCTCCTTGGGAAGAATGACCTAGGGTTGATTTATACTGCATTAATTCAATCTTAGTTTAATTGAGTGCTTAAGCGACTAAGGCAACATCACGATGGAAACAAATATGTTTTAAGAGTAAGTCCTCTAAAATGAATTAGTTAAGGTCCAAATAAAATAAAATAATAATCTACACATCAAATAATGAAAATAGGAGGCCAAAGGTACCTTGAAATCGAAGCCAAAATAACCAGAAAGAATTTAACAAAATAGTTACGAAACATAATAGTATTTTTGTAATTTTAGGTAATTTTTAGAATACTCATAAGAGGGATTTTTAATAGAAATTTTAAACTCTCTAGGGTTGTCAAAGGTCCTGAAAACCATAGGAAGCCCCGAGATAGTTAAAATCCCTTTGATGTACATTTTCTCATGATAGTTTACCCGAATTTTAACCCTTTCATTCAGGAAGGTTTTAGCTCCAAATTAAGTAATTCCAAAGGCATTTTATAAAATTTAGAACCTAAAATTTATGATAGAAAAGATGGTTCTAAAAAAGGAGCTAAAATGAACTGGAAACAAAAATGCCAAAAAATAGGACGTAAATGGAATTTTGATGTAACAATTTTATTATTTTCTCTCTTAAATGGTGCGTCCCCTCTAAACCCTTCATATGATCAACCTTATTTCTACCTAAGAATAGAAGTGAGACCAAGGGAGAGAGGCACACAAGAGAAGGGAAGAAGAAGAACCAATGCATAAAAGGTATGAAAATGGTGGAATTTCTTGGTTTTTCCTTTAGTAAACTTAATCTCCTCCTTCTTCCTATAGTTTTATTGAATTTGTTGGTTCTATTTTGAGCTTAGACCAGAAAGGAGAAGTTCAAATTTGGAGAGGAGAAACAAAACAAAGGAAAGCTTGAATCAAGGTAGAAACCACTTCCTTCCATGCTTGGTTCTTTTTGTTCTTATTCATGTGTGTTTTGGCCATTCCTAGGTCAGCCAAGAGGAAGTTATCTTTGAACCAAACTAAGGATGAATCTTAGGAATTAGAGTGTGGGAAACAAGAACATGCAAAGAGAACAAAGAAAGAACCATGAATTTGTAAGATAGAAAAGCTAAGGATTTGTGAACATAACCAAAAATCTGTATTGATCCAAGAATTTTTTAGTCTATGTAAGTGTTTGTTTGAGTTCCTAAGACCCCTAGGGAGCCTCCCAAGTGTCTCCCTCTTCAAGGAAAAATTGAAAACTCTATAGGTGTAAATGAGGAGCATAGGTCGGCCAAGGAGAGTTCATAGACCTAAAGAGTGTTTTAATTTCTTCCAGACTTAGTTTTGCATCATATATGATGGGAGAGTATGAGAGGAAACCTTGAAAAAAATTTAGAAAGCCTAGAAAGTGTGATGGAGGTATAGGTTCCATATTGTAGCATAATGAAGTAACACATAGCTAGGCTCCTTGAAATGAATGTGTGATGACTCTAAGGAGCCTAAATGGAGTCAAGAGTCATAGATTAATGGAGATAATAGAGCTAAGATCATGAATTCCCAAGATTGCTTCATTAGGTGCTTTATGGAACTATGATTGAACCATATGAGTGCCAAAGTTTTTCTAGAGTATGTGTGGCATTAAAGATTGTTCCAATAATGTAATTATATCCCATTTTATGTGTTTAGGTTAAAGGAATCAAGCTCCACCTCCTGGTGGGTGTTTGGCCAAGGGAGAGGAAGAAATTCCAAAGAGAAAAGTGTGTTTTTACATACAAGGTAGCTCTTTCTTCTTTCTCTTATACATGTTTGGGTGTTCTCTTGTCTTTGAATGTGTGTGTGTATGTTTAAGCTATGAAAAATGTTTCTAGTATATATGTACATGCCATGGTACCATGATGCTTTGTTTATGTGCTTGAAAGATGCTTTATGAATATGTTTTGGTTTATATGAGCTTAGTGAAGCCAAAAGTCCCTTAGCTAAGGTGAGAATGAGCCAAAAGTCCCTAAGATTGGGTGAGACAAAGCCAAAAGTCTCTAGAAGAGTGAGGCTTAGTTAAAAGTCCCTTGAGAAATAGGTGAGGTAAGTCCAAAAGTCCCAAAGAGAATTGGCGAGGCTAAACCATTGTCTTGGCAAGTTTATGTATGTTGTATGTGACTTCTTGAATGAAGGAAATGTTCTATGTATGTTTATGAAATTCAAGATAGCCATGCATGTATTTTTAGACTTGAAATTTGCATATATTATGTGTGTTTAAAAGGGAGAAGGGCTATTGGGATTCATAGAATCTCACTCTTCCCTCCTTATTGCCTAACATGCCTAGGTGGATCAAGTGAGCCAAGAAATAGGATCTACCACACTTAAGAACAAGGAGATTGACAAAGGAATTCTTATTTGTTCATTTTGTAACCATAACATTGTCAAATGATGTACTCATATAATGTATATCATGTATAAGCCCTTGAACACTTGTAAAAGTATGAATATATGATGTATGTATGAGAACTAGATCCATATGAATGATAGTGTATGTTTTTGACATGGAAATGCAAGATGATGCATGTGTGTTCCTTGTGTATATCACCAAGTGGAAGAGTGAATTAGTGAGATCTGGGTTTTTAAACCTTTGAGACATGTTTGGTAGGCTATTTTCATACTTTCCCACGTACTCAAGTGGCCCTAGAAAAGCTAGAAGCTAAATTGAACCATTTTAGACCCTTAAGGTGGCATAAAAGTGCCATTTTGTAACCCTATAGCACAAACTGATTAAATGGACGAATTTCCTCATGAAATTTGGCATGCATATAAATCTCATCTAAACCTTTTTGGAAAGCCAAATACTAGATTATTTGGAGCTCTAGAGAATTAATTATGAATTTTTAAAATTGCAAAAAAGTTGCTGAACTGATATGGTTACTATTCATATGATCAGTTTCTTCTCTTATACCATTCGAGAGTCAAACGGTGTCCAATGCTCATGAAATTTTATAAACATAAACTAGATATAATAATATTTATGGCCACTAAGATCACCTCATTTGGATATCTGAGTAAAGAGATATGAATTTTTGAAATTTGGAGTTAGTACTAGTAATATAGCAGTACCTTTGGTATTGTTCCATTGATTTCTAGTAGCTAAACATTTCTGTTTTGGTCTAGAATTATTTTTACCATAAATTTAACATCTGTAGCTTTCTAAAATGGTATAGTGTGCTTGATTTTAATTTTTATAGATTTAGTTATGATTTTTCAACCTTGGTACTAGAAATCTAGCAGCAGAACCTGAGGTTGATTGTGTGATTTTATGTATGTATGCTCCAAACTCGGGATTCTTGTGACATTTTGAGATGATTTTGAGTTGTATGAATGTAATTTAATTGGAGAATGATGTGGGTGAGTTGATATGGTCCACAGAATGCGAAAGGAAAATTTTAAGTATGATGTAACACAAAATAATGCAATATTTTAATTGAATTTTCTTTGAGAAGTTGCTATCCTAAGGGAAGGAACTAGAAATGAGATAGAGGTAAAGCTAGATGAATATGGCATTACAAATGGCATAATCTTGTTTCTCATACTCTAAAACCTTTGCTCCTTACTTGATTTTGGTCAGAACTCAATCCCTCCTAGGTGGTCTATAGTTGGCCAAAACTCTCCCTAGGAAGAACAAGAAAAAAGGAAATCAAAAAGGCTATGGTTCTTACCTTGGTTTCAAGCCTTTTCAAGAGCTCTTTCCCTTGTTTCTATCTTCTCCTTCAAATTTTGACTTTCTCCTATTGAACCAGTCTCTCATGGCTAGTCTCTCGCCTAGTTTGAAGTAGAACTAAAGTTAGTTAAGAGAAGAGGAGAGGTGGGACATGTAAATAAGACCCAGGGGGCTCATTTAAGACTTTTTTAAATTTTCAATTTTGTCCTTTTTCTTGATTCTTTCCATTTGAAATTATTTTAACTCCTTTTTGAGATCTATATTTTCCATTATAATTTATAAAATGCTTTTGGTTTCACCCAAATTGGATTTAAAACCTTCTCGAACGAACTAATCAATGTTCAGGTCAACTAATACTCTAAAACGTAAACCAAAGGGGTTTTAATCATTCTAGGCGTTCATATGATTTTTAAGGCCTCTAAAAATCCCGAAAAACTCAATTTTTCCATTTAAAAATCCATCCTTTATGTTTTCTAAAAAGTGCCCAAAATTACAAAAATGTCATTAGTTTTTGTCTGATTTTATTTAGCTACTCCTACTCTGGTTTTTAGGCATCTTAAGCCTTGGTTCCTCATTTTCAATTTTCTAGATTATTGTTCTAATTTTATTTGGCCTTAAATCTTCCTATTTAGGGGATTTTATTTTATGACTGATTCACTTCTAATGTTTTTAGGAAAACCAGACATTACATTTGGAAAGTGAAAAACTAAGGTTACTTCATGTTGGACCTAAAATAGCCATAAACTCCATGTTAGACTATAATTAGTTTAAGTAAGGATAATGGGACTTAGAGTAGATTCTAATGGATCAATTTGCTTTATGAATGGATGTTTGTAGGCCAAGTTAGCTCAAACCTTCCAAATTGTGAGTGTCAAGCTAAGAAGAACTAAGGAAAGTGAACCAAGAAGTATGTTAGTGGTACTTGAAGCTCTACAAGTCCTAAGGTAGCTTACTTTCTTTTTCTTGCATGCATTTGAATGCTTGAATGAGTTAAAATGCTTATGTTTATTGTTGCTTGATGCTTTCATGAGAAATGTTTTATTATGTTTCCCAAATAAGCTATATGTGTACTATATGTGTATGAAAAGGCAATGTGATGGCTTTTAATTCCCTAAGACATGCAATTGAGCACAGTAACTCTTCCTTAGGCCAGGGTTAAAATTAGTTGAGCTTAGCATGTTAATAATGATGCCATGGCTTGAGAATGAATAAGTTTCAATGTTATATAATGCATTTGAGTTACATGATATATATGCATAGTATCTTTACACCACATGCATTGCATTTACTCATTGTATTCATGTATGTATTGATTAGTTGAGATTGGCTATTGAGATTCTTCCCAAAATCTTGCCCCTATGCTCCCACTAACTATTTCAGGGTCACCGAGCAAGGACAAGGAGTGAAAGGAATTAAACATGTGTAATGATGTATTAGGATTGTTATATGTCAATATTTTGATGTATGTAAACGTATGACATTCTTTTGTATCACTAATGGCCTATGATGTAAAACATAGTGGATAATCCATGTTTTGTGATGAGACCATATGTAAAAGTATGAGAATGTAAATGTATGGCAATTTATGGTGATTTATGGATATTAGTGTAGTAAATGACATATATAATACCATTGTTATGTGTGCACACTCTTCCTGTGTACTCTTAACATTCTCCATCCTTATCTCATTTCTTTACGTGTACTTATGATATTTCCTACATGTCTTAGACCTACACTATTGGCCCATCCATTACTATTACACAAGGTAGCAATTTAGGTTTAAGTTAACACCTTAAAGGCGATCTTCATAATCTTTACTATTCTTGTGGACTAACATCCTCATTCTAAACTATTGTTGTTTCATAAAATACTAAATAATTAGAAAATCTTAACTTTTAAAGATGTTACAATTAAGGCATTCTCTTCTTTGTTAGCCATTTAGCTAAATAGCTAACCTATATATATTATCATTTGTTCAACCCTTTTGAGTTTATTACCTTTTTCTTAAAATTTTAACCCATTACAAACCAAATCCAAAAATATACCCTACCCCACCTTAGGAATTAGAGAGCATTACATTTGACTAGGAAAGAAGAAATGTTAACTAGTGCATCAAGTTGGGCTGTTTAAGAAAAATGGAAAAAGAAAGATAATGAAAATAATAGTTGAGATGAAGCATAAAACACACTCAACCCATAATAATTAAATAAAAAAAAAAGAAAAGAGAGAAAAGAAGAAAAAATGCTGTATTTGATGAGAAATAAATGCCTAAGTAAGATGCAAAGTTGTTCTATTGTGTTTGTTTGATCAATGCTCTTTTGATTCTTGAGCTATTTGCCCACTTTTTTCGATATTTTCACCATTACCTTTACCTTAGCCCCATTACAACCTTGAATATAAGTCCTTTTAATTTGTGTATTGTCATACCATCAAAGAATGTGCACATATTTTATAGCATATTCCTCATATAACCACAATTTCTCATATTGAAAACTTTTGGTAGCGGATATTACCATTATTAAAGGCTTAAAATCTCTAAATGTGCATAATTACATAAGTTTATCATAGAAATTCCCAATTTCATGCCAATCAAGTTTGTTAGGCTTATAATATCACAAAAAGAAGCTCAAATTTCAGATTTCATTGCATATGCTTCAAATCACCACTTTTGCCCATAATATACATCAAATTTTGAAAAATCATATAGAGTTATACAACCCTAATTCACACAAATTAGACATTTGCAAAAAGCTTAGGATGTAAAATATATGTTGTAAAAAAATTTAAAGGCAAATGAATCCATTTGCTCCACTTAAATCCATGGAGATCAGAGGCTACTACAGTAAATGACCATAAACAGACCTTGAATTTCAAAAATGCATATTTTTGGCTACACAACTCCAATTCATGCAAACTCAATTGCTATGAGAAGCTTATAAGGCCAACTATATGTTTGTTAATTTTTATGAGCATTAGAGTTCATTTGCCCTCTCAAATACATGAAATATCAAAATTGACCAAATGAACAGCACACATAATTTTCTTTATTTTTTAGCCATTTTTGAAAATTTATAATAAATTATATAGAGTTCAAAAAATTATGTTCTTTAACTCTATGGAAAGCTCTAAATAAGCTATAAATGCATATCACATTTCATTTAAAAATTTGTCCATTTGATCTATTTTTGGTTCAGATGCAAAATATGTTTCAAAATGGACCAAAGTTGGTTCCAAATGGATTATCTTCAACCAAACCATGTTAAAATGATAAATACAGCTTATATGACTTGTTTATCATGCCCCAAACATCATGGAACTTAAATTCACACTCCCACTTGTCATTCCACACATGCATTTCATGGCTCATACATGGTCAAATTGCATAATATTTGATATTTACATTAAAAAATGATATATATATATCGTAGTCCCATGCTTTTAAATGTGTGGGAAGGGTTACATCTCAAAATATTCATATACATCCCAATATGTGCAACAAAATACACTCAAACTTAAACTATTGTCAAAATATGGCATCTCATACTCTTTGGTCTCCATCTTTACTTCCTTGATGATTGCCTATACATGGTTAGAAAAAATATAAAGAGGAATGAAATTTTAAGAATTCCAATAGCTCATTCATCATTCAAGTACACATAGATGGTACACTTGATGTCAAAGAAAGCAAGCCTGCATATTAAACAACTAAATATCAAAATAATCAAGCATAAGGGATCATATGGCTCTATTAAAGTAAAAACAAGTTCTAGGGACTTTTGATCTAGCGTCACCCAATTATTAGGGACTTTTGCTTTCAACTCACCTACTTTTAGGAACTTTTGACTTAGCCTATGTAACACCATATATTTCTAGCATGCTTCCAATCATTTCTAAGTCTCACATGATCAATTGAACAAAGGGAATGGAAAATGACATTAGAATAATGCCTTATTTCGCGTTACGTCGCATATAAAAATTTCATTCGGTGTCACACGAACTATATGAGCTCATACAACACGTTCTCATATTTAATTACATACATACAACTCATTTGCATAACCAAAGTTGGCCCACAACTTGTGGAACTCAAAGGGGACCATCAAACTCACACTCTTATTTTCGGCCAGAATTTTAGTTTTTCTGTCACAACTTCAGAAATTCATAACTAAATCCACAAAATTCGAAATCCAACAAAATTTACCATTCCAGAAATACCTGTATGTCTACCCCATGATAAAAATAGTTTCAGCTCATGAATCATTAAGGGGAGAACATTTGACATCCGAAAAGCCACTGGGGTTGCTGCTATCTGGGCCACTGGTTCAGTTTACTAATAGGAAGTTTCAAAATTTGTAACTAATTCTAGAAAAATTTAAATCATTCATTCTTAGCCATTCAGGAAAGCTACACATGTCTAATTTATTCTAAAAATATTCCCAGGCCATGAAACATAACGCAGAAAACGTTTGACACGCGAAAAGGGGTTAAGGTTCAGACAGCTACTGGTGCTGATACAAGTGTCTGCTATGAACTTTGAAAATATCCAATTAATTCCAAAAAAATCCAATCCATGTAAATAATACCAATTTAGAAATCTATGAATGTTAAATTTATGGTAAAAATATACTTAGACCAGAGAAAGCACTCTTAGCTACCCAAATTCAATGGAACAATGACTCAGGTCATGTTGAGCTATTGCTACTGTCCCAGAAATTCAAAAATTCATATCTCTCAGCTCAGACCTCCAAATGAGGTACTTCTAGTTGCTACAAGTCACTATGAATGCCTAGTTTCTAACTATAAAATTTCGTAGCCATTGGACCACGTTTGCCCCTCAGATGACACAATTTCAAAACTGACCAAATGAACAGTACCAGTGCAAATCCGAAATTCTGATACCAACTTTGAAAAATCATAGAAAATTCCGTAGACCTCCAAATGACCTGCTCTTTGGCTTCCCAAAAAGATCTAGGCAAGATCTACTTGCATGAAAAATTCCAAGTTAAGAAGAGGTCATTTGGTCAGATTTTACCATAGCCCAAGCTTATGGCAATTTTGGTCCCAACAAGAGGCAACTTTGGTTCAAATGAGCCATCCATGGTTCCACACACATTTGAGCAACTTAGAAAGCATAAATATAGCATAAATAAGTCCCTCATAAGGTCTGAACTCTCATGCAACTCAAATTCACCATGCCACTTCCATAAACATACATACACAAATGGGCTCCGAAGTGGTCAAAATACATAATTCTACTCATTAGACTCTATTCTTGATACCTATACTAACTTTACATAGTTTTACACTTGTTCAAAGTGTCATGGCTCAAAAATAACATTTACATATCTACTTTTACATTCAGTCATCATAGTATATCAAAATATAAAGGTTTGCCAAGAGATGGAGATTTAAGCTCCTTGGCTTCCATCCTTTGGGTCTTGAACTCCACCTAGATCATATGAGATGAGAGAAAGAAGGGGGTGAGATTCATTGAATCTCAATAGCTCATACACCTATTCAATCACATTTTCAAGGCATATAACATATCAAGGGTACAAGTATGCAACTACTCAATCAATGAAGCATTCAATTTCCACATTTTTATGTCACAAACACATGTCAAGAATAAGAATGAGCTCTAAGGACTTTTGGGTTGGCCTCACCCCATTTCTAGGACTTTTGGATTGCCTCACTCTTGGTTCTTGGGACTTTTGACTTAGCCTCACCCATCCAATGGACTTTTGGCCTTGTCTCACCCATACCATGAGACTTTTGACATCTCCTCACCCACATTAAGGGACTTTTGGCACTACCTCACCCTTATGAGCCATTTCCATCATTCAAAGACATTCAAGAAAGCATATTGGTACCAAAATAGCAACATAGCATCAAGTGACATGTCTCAAACATATAAACATACACACAAGCACACAATGACACCATATGCAACAAGAAAATGCAATAAGGAAAGGTGGAGAGCTACCTTGATGCAAATTCAAGCTTTACTTTGCTTGTTTCTTCTCCTTTTTGGTTCCACAAACACAAGGAGGTGGGGTTGGATTTCTTTAGCCTATTCACAATAAACAACACTAAATTATACTCTTGGAACAAATTATGACATCCAACTCACTCTTAAGACTACACTTTGGTCTATTTGTCACAATATGGTTTCATTAAGGACCTAATGAAGCAACTACCATAATTAACATTCTTGGTTCCATTCTCTTGCTATATTTAGACCTCTTGACCTCATTTAAGGTCCTTGAAGCCATCACACACTCACTTTCACAAACCTAGGTCCATGTTGCTTCATAAGGTTACATTATGGAAGCCATTGCCTCATCTCTCAACCTAAGGCTTCTAAAATTTTTCCAAGGGTTTCTCCTATCTTTTTTTATCATATAAAGTCCCAAATCAAGCTTGGAACCATTTAAAATACTCCCTAGCTATCTCTAAGGGTCTTGACCTAGTTATGCTTCCATTAAAAACCCATGGAGTTTGGGATTTTTCCTTAATGGATGGGGCACTTGGGAGGCTCCCTAGGAGTCTTAGAAACTCAAACAAATACTCACATATGATGGGGAAGTCTTGAATCAACCCAGATTTTAACTTATGTTCAAGCACCCTACACTTTTCCAACTTGAGTTTTACTAGTTTTTCATGCATTTCTTTGGTATAATCCATCTTCCCATGCCTTAGTTTGATGGATTCTTTTGGATTATAAAACAGAAACTCTTCCCTCTTCACGGTTTTGGTTGAGACATCCTACCATGGAAGAGGAGAAGGAGAAAAAGAAGCAACAAAGGGAGAGAAACTACCTTGCAATCAAGCTTCCTTCAAGAGCCCTTCCTCTTCCCTCTTTCTCCTCCTTAAATTTCGAATTTCCCTCCTCTGATCTGGACCCAAATCAGCACCAAAAAATACATTAAAACCATGGAAAGATGAAGCAAGAAGGGGAGGATGAAGTTTCAAGAGGAAAGAGCATGAAAACCTTACACTTTCTCACCTTTTCTTTGGCTTTTCTTCCTCCAAAATTTCCTCCCTTTGTGCGCCTAAGACAGCAGCTCCATTTCTGAGTTTTGGGCAGAGGAAAGTCGGTTTAGAGAGGGAGGAGCTGAACGTGGCTTAAAAAGGGAGTTTGGAAGCTTATTTTGTGCACTTTGTTTCCATTTTTGCCCTTCCATAATGGCATTTTTGGTTTGGCTTCGTTTTAGCTCCTTTTTGAGAACTATCTTTTCCATCATAAAATTAAGATTCCCAATTTAATAAAATGCCTTTGGAATCACTCAAATTGGAGCTAAAACCTTCCCGAACGAACCGATCAAAGTTTAGGTCAACCGACGTCGGAAAGAGTACACCGGAGGGGCTTTACCAGTCCCGGGGCTTCCTATGGTTTTTGGGGCCTCTGAGAACCCTGGGCAACTCAAAATTTCTATTTAAAAAGCCCTCCTAGGTGTTTTTCTAAAATTGCACTTATTTACGAAAATGCCACTAGCCTTTCGGTAAATTTTTCGAATCACTCTGACCTTAGTTTTTAGACAACTCAAGGCTCAAATCCTCATTTTCTATTATTTAAAATTTTATTCAAATTTTATTTGGCCTTGAATCACTCATCTCAGGGGACTTGCTTTTCAAACCGGCCCGTTTCAGTGATTGTATAATGTACCGGGCGTTACAGCCTAACTCATAATTGAGACTTTCAGCTTTGTTTCACCCATATTTATGGACTTTTTGGCTTCACTTCACCCAATTCAAGGGACTTTTGGTATAACCTCACCCATCAAGAGCCATTTCAATTCCAAATGTATTCTAATGCTATATAATTGCATAAAGTCATCAAGCAATTAACAACATGCATAATTTGCAATCCATACATACACAAGCACTCGATGACACTCAAGCAACCAAAATAAGCATACAAGAATAGATAAATAGCTACTTTTATGCAAAGAAGCATTTAAGTTCTCCTTTGGCCCTTGACTTAGTATTTTGACCTCACACCCACACTTGAGGGAGACTTCACTTGCTTGGCTTAGACATATCAAATGTAACACAAAATTGTCAATGGAACTATACTTGGACTCACTTAAGCCTTACACAACCTAGTTAAAGCTTTAAGTTCCAAATGGTTCCATTAAGTGGCATAATGAAGCAATCCTTGTAAATCAATATTTGGGCTCCAATTAAACTAATTAGGGCCATCACAAACTCAATTTAATGATCGTAGCACCAAGTTACTTATTTATGTATAATACAACCCTAAATTTTCACCTTTCAAAATAAAGGATTGTAAATTTAAACTAATGGTTCTTTTGATATTTATAATTCATATCTAAATCATTTATACTCTTAGAATCAAAGTTCGCTGAGACATGCCTATCATTAGGCATCCATGGTAGTTTGCTCAGTTCCCTCAGGAAATGGACACCTATGAAGTTTGCTTGGCCTCTTCTTAGCTCAATTATACTCTTATATAGACTGAAATATCATTCTAAAGTCTCATACTTCCTAAGGTGCAATGCAAACCCTAGGTATGGAATCTTACAACCTATAGCCTTTTAGTTGTTTCTATTAGTTCCATATTAATCTTTACACTATAAAACCTCCAAGATTACCATGGTTAAGTTAAGAATCAAATCCCTCTAAAGACTTCACATGTTGGCCAAACAAGAGAGAGCTTAGAAAACCAAGAAAGAGCAAGCCATGCATATGGAACCATACCTTATTCAATTCTTTGTTAAATGGTGATTCTTATGCTCCTAATGCTTCCTCCAAATTCCTCCCTCCTTCTACTAAGCCAACCACAAAATTTCACCTTTTAGATTATTAAAATTATAGAAAGAAAGAGGAGAAAAACTTTTACAAAGGCAAGAGAAGCTAAAACTCCATATCTACATACCTAGGATGCCTTGATTTTCTCCCTTCTTTTTCTTTTCTTCTCCCATGTTTTGTTTCTATTCAAAGATGGAGAAATCAATTTTGGGGGGCTAAAGGTCATGTTGGCCTGATATAAGGAGAAAAAACATGTTTTATAATATTTTTCAAAATGCCTATTATGCCCATCCACTTCAATTACTTTGTTTGAGCTCATTTCAACTCCTTTTTGAGAACAGCCTTTTCCTTCATGAAATTTAGGTTCTTTAGTTTATTAAAAATATTTGGTTTTAAATGTATGAGATTTAAAACCTTACTAAACTATCTAGTCAAAATTTCAATCAATCGATGACCTAAGTTGCACACCAAAAGGGTTCTAATGGTTCCTATAGTTTTCTAGGCCTCTGAAAATCCTAATGAACTCAATTCTATCATTTAAAATCTCTTCCTTTAAGTTTTCAAAAAGTTGTCTAAAATTATAGTTTTGCCACTAGCTTTTAGTTCCCTTTGTTTAGCTATTTTGGCTCCAATTTTAGACTATTTTTAGTTTCCTAATCTTATTTCTAGATACTCCAATTAGCATCCTATCTTTAATAGGCCTTAATTTACTTTGCTTTAGGTCCTCTTATATCACATTATTGGTTCCGGTTTAGCTTCTGAAAAACTAAATATTACATGTGACATAGTCAGTGGAAATTGAAAAGATAAACGCTATGGCAGTAAGGTTATGATAAGTTGAAATTGAACAAGAAATTACCTTAAACACTTGAGAGAGAATTGGGAGCATACACACATCCAATGAGGGGCTACCCACTTTGATTCATTCTTGTCAAATGAAATTGCCATGCGACTTGTTCTTTTGGATTGCAAGAAAGATTGTCTTTGACTATTGAAATTTTGTAGATCTTGAATTGTCTCTAACCTTGCAATTTTCACATCTTTGTTTTTATTTTAGGTTTTTGTGTTTTTCCCAAGAGTGCAAAAAAGATTAGTGTGAAGGGATTTGAAAATACAAGTAATTATTCATTTTCTACTTCTTATACTTAGTTTTATAATAACTCAATGGAGCTAATTTGATTACCTTTGGTCCATCATATATTATTTGGGTTAAATTGTAATTAATGTATTTTAATTGTATAATTATTGAATTTGGGCTTTAATTATTATTATTATTATTATTATTTTATCAACAAAGGCCCAATTATTTGTATTTTTGCTCTTATAGGTAAGCTAAGTTGCACAAATGGATTTGGGTATTTAACAAAGGGCTCTGGATGATGGGCTTATTTCATTTAGGAATTGGTAATGCATTTTTATAATTTGGGACCATATGATGAAACTCTAGCCTATTTAGTGCTTTAGATTTTCCGTTAGGTCATTTTTAGTGAGGACACACTTTCTTTTACATAATCTCCAAAGCTTCCATAAACTTTTTTTCCTTTATAGAGCATTTTGTTTCTTTCATGGTGTTATGAACTCTTCTGTGATCGATTTGGGATACCGAACCTAATGTCGAGACTTGAGTTTATGGTTTGATTATTGATAATTTGATATTATTATATTTTATATCCCTTATATTTAGACTTAACAATAATTCATTGTGACTAATTTGATGACTTTAGATTCATTTTATATTAATTGGGCTAAATTTAGTTTAATGAATTTTAATTTCATCATTAGTGAATTTAAGTTTAAATTGTTGTTATTATAATTTTTCTAATAGAGACCCAATTTGTATTTTTTGTTTTACAGATAAGATGAGCCAATAGATTGGATTGGATGCATTGAATTTAAGCTAAGGATGCTGGACCATTTTTCAGAATTGATATTGCATTCCTTTAAAAATGATGTACCATTGGATGTACCTAGCCTATCTTTGTAATATCCAGTTCTCTAAAAACGAGAGAAAACATGAGAAACGTAACATGCAGTTTCTCTATCAACGAATGAAACTTACCAGATACAAAAGGAAGTCCCCCGAAATGATGTAGTAAAGATCCCAAAAAATTTGGGAAGCATTCTAGGCTCCTAAAAAAGAGAATCCTAGGTCAGACAGAAGGAAAAATGAAGCTAGAATGAAGAAATAATTTCTTACAAAAAACCCACGAAACATCATGGCATTTTCATAATTTTGAGCAAATTTTGGAATTCACGCAGGAGAGCTTTTTAAATGAAATTTTTGAGTTCTCTGGGGTTCTCAAAGGCCTTGAAAACCATGGAAAACCCTGGACAGTTAAAACCCTTTCGATGGACGTTTTCCAACGCCGGTTAACTCGAATTGACCAGTTCATTCAGTAAGGTTTTAGCTCTAAATTGAGTGATTCCCAAGGCATTTTATTAAATTGGGAACCAAAATATTATAATGGAAAAGACGGTTCTAAAAAAGGAGCTAAAACGAAGGAGAAACGAAAATGCAAAGTATGAAGGGCAAAATTAAAATTTTTGAAAAAGTCCTTTTGCCCTAGCTCTATATAGGTGGCGCCTCACACTCTCCCTCATTTCACTTCAAATTTTCCAGCCCCAAACTAGAAGCAAAACCCTAGGAGAGTGGCACACCAGGGAAGAGAAGAAGGAGGAAAAGTTCAAGCATTTAGGTATGGAATTTTACTTGTTTTTCATGCTTTCTCTTAGCCAATCTCTTCTCCTCTTTTTCCCTCTTCTTCTCTATGATTTTTCTGAAGTTTTGAGGACTGTTTTGAAGGAATAACAGAGGGGAATTTTTGGATTTGAGGAGAAGAGCTTGGAGAAAGCAAGATTCAAGCCAAACTAACCAAGGAAACAAGGTAAAAATGCATTCTATGGTAGCTATATTGATAGAGTACCATGGAGCTTCAATGACCACCTTCAAAGAGACCATGCATGGCGTAACCATCAAGGAAAGCTTGGGCAAGTTACTGAACGTGAGCATCAATTTTCAGACCAAACCCGGAATAATTAGTTTCTATTTTAATGATTTGAATAAGGCCATGTGGTTAATTAAGTTTTTAGAAAGTTTTATTTCCTTATTATTTCATAATTATTTGTTTCCATTTCTTTTAGGGGTTGATTTGTTTCCATTTATTTAGGTTATTTTATTTCTATTTCCGGATGAACAGTGCACGTGAACAGTGCACAACATTGGGAATTATGTTTTAGGAAGTTTCTTAAGTCTTACTTTTAGGGTTTGCTTAGTATTCAAGTTTTGGATTTCCTTTGCCTATAAATAGGCTATCGTTGTATTCAATTAAAAAAGCAATGAGATGAATAAATAGAATTTTCTTTTCAGGACTTATGTTCTGTTTTTGTGAGGTTCCTCTTGCTCCTTGAGCGATGGAGTGAATTTAACTCGGACTTATCAAAGGAGTGGTCTTCCTTTGTGGCGTCTTATGGTTAGGATTCTAAGGGACGAGTTCTCTTAGGGTCTTACCCACTTGACCAACTATCTTTGTTTATACATGTTCTTATTCTTTACTAATATTTTAGTCTTCTATTTGTGTAATTGTGTTCTTGAATCTTGCACGATCCGGGTTATGTTGTCAAAAAGAAGGTTCCTAGGACTTATTCCTACGGGGTCTCTCATCATATATTGATGTTCCTTTCTTCTCCATTTTGACCTACACTAAGAACCCTAGGAAGATCTAATTTTCAAGCCCAACCAAGCATGAATCTTAGGTATTTGATGGAGAGGAATAAGAATATGCAAAGAAAATCATGAAATAGCCATTAAAAATCAAGATGCAAAACCTAGGGTTTCTAGTGCACCTTTCAAATTCTAAATTTATATGATGCTTCCTAGGTCTAACTAAGAGTTTAAATGACTTCTTGAGACACCTAAGATGCTCTCCATAAGCTTCTCCCTTCAAGAAAACAAAGAAAACTCCATGGAGCCTTAAATCTAGGCATGTCTCGGCCAAGCATGTTACATGGTGCTGGGGAGAGTTTTAAATTTTTCTAAAGCCATTCTTGAGTCATATTTGATGAATGAAAGTGAAGTAAGGCCTTAGAAAAAATTTAGAACTCATAGAAAGTGATTTGGTACCTTAGGTTCTATATTATGACCTAAAGAAACAACATGATGCTAGGCCTTTTGTTTTCATAGTGTAATGACTCCAAGAGGTTTAAAAGGAGTCAAGAATCATATTTGAAAGAAAAGAATAAGGCTTAGAAATCATTTGAGGGGTGTTGCTTCATTAGGTGCAATTATGGACCATAATGGAACCTATAGAGCAATCTAGTGTTTCACTAAGTTATGTAGCCTTAGAATGTGTTTCATGAACATAATTGGCTCCCATAAATTGTATCTAGGCCAAGAGAAACCATCTCCACCAATTTGTGGGTGTGTGGTCGAAAGAGAAGGTTTGAAATCCAAGGAAAAAGTGTGTGATTGTGTGCAAGGTAGCTCTTTCCACCTTCTCTCATGCATGGATATGTGTTTAGCTTGTTTTAGAATGTGTGTATGTGTCTTTTCAAGCTATGAAAATTATGCTAACATGCCTTTATATGCCATAATTCTTGATGCCATGTTATGTTTTCAAATGAATACATAATGTTTGTATGAGTTTGCTAGAGTGTGGTGAGGCCAAGAACTCTTCCCTTTGGTGAGGATGAGCCAAGAACCCTTGAGCTTAGTTGAGACAAAGTAAAGAGTCTCTCAAAAGCAAAGTGGGCTCCCAAGAGTATGGTTGAGTCCAAAGCTCTTAAAGAATAGGTGAGGTAAATTCAAAATCCATGAGGAGAAGTGTGAGGCCAATCCAAACACTTGGTGAGCTCTTGAATGTCTTGTATGATTTGTTCATATGCTAAGTTTTCTTCTTAAATGTCCATGACTTCCATTTTCTTCATGCATGCATTTGTAAAGCTTGCTTTGCACATATTATGTATTATTGAATGGGAGATGATCCATTGGGATTCTTTGAATCTCATCCCCTCCTATCCAATGATCTAACATGCTAGGTGAACTAAGTGGATATGCTAATGGGAGCCAACAACACTAAAGGAAGGAGATTGATAATCATATGTTTAGCTTTTGCCACTTTAAGACCATGATTGTACCATATGATGTTGTAAATGGTCTATGACCCATGAGACATGTATGAATATGCTATTATGTGATGTCTAGATGTATGAATATGATGTATGACCTCTAGCATATACTTTGAGTATGTAATGCCAAAGTGTGCAATGTGAAAATTTAATGAAAATGTGCATAAGTGTGGGTTAAATGGCCAAAATGAGATGCATAAGATTTGGGACCATTTGGAAAGCTCACACAAGTCTTAAATGTACTTTTAGACTTACCCAAAAGGTGTCACAACTAAGAAAAAGCCATTTGGCAAATTTGGTACCCCATATGGAGCCAAATTTGACCATAATGGAATCCTATATCACTTTTTAGCCAAATGAGTTAGTCTTGATCTGAACTTTGGCATAAAATTAGGTCTCATTGAGAGCTTTTTGGGAACCTAAAGATCATAATTTTTTGAGGTCTATAGAATATTTGATGATTTTTCAAAGTTGTCAATTTTTATGATTTTGGTCTACTGCACTATTTATTTGGTCTGAAATTGAATTCTATCACACGAGGCTCAAATGATGTCCAATTGCCATGAAATTTTATATAGAGAAACTAAACAATCACATCGACTCGTGACAACTAGAAGCACCTCATTTGGAGGTCTAGAGAGGGAGATATGAATTTTTAAAATTTCTATCCAGTATCAGTAAAATTGCCCGACCAGTAGTACTATTCCATTGAATTTCGAGGTATGGGCTTCATGGACTGATCTAAAGATATTTTTCCTATCTATTTAACATCCACATATTTCCATATTAGTATCATTTACATTGATTGGATTTTTTTGGAATTAATTGGATATTTTCAAAGTTTTCTGCAAAATTCTGTGACAGTTCCAAAATTTAGTCGGATCTTTGGATCATTTTGGATGTCAAACATCCTCTATGATAACTATTATGATCTGAGCATATTTTTAGTGTGAATTAGATATCCAAATCTTTCCATAATGACCAGGATTACATGATTTTGATTTTTCTAGATTTAGTTATGATTTTTCAAAATTTGGTCAAAAAATGGAGCCAATCTGGCTAAGAATAAATCTCCATATTCCAAGCTCCATTTCAGTTTTCATGAGTTATAGACATGATTTTGTGATGAAAATGAGTTTTTTTGATGTAATTAAATATGAGAATGTATAGTATGAGCTCACATGATTCACATGACACTGATTGCAATTTTTAGATTTGACGTAACACGACAATAATTTCATTTTCCTTGCTTTTTCTATAGGAAACCTATATAGTTCATGATATTATGCCATTTAAAAGCATGAGATGAGCTAGAATTTATGGTGTTACAATCTAAGCCCTTAGATTCCCCTTAAGTCATGTTAGATGATTATTCTTTTGTCATCATTCTAGAAGGTCTATGCATGATTGTATGGACATATGCTTCTGGAGCAATATTCTATAATAGCTTTATAATTTTCCTTATGTAATCAATCTATAGATTGAACCTAATGTTGAACCTAAGTCCATAGTTGAACTGAATATTGGTTTGGTTTTAATTTCAAATGAATTTTGTTTCTGTTCTCTATGTTTTCATGTAATTGGTATTATTCTAGTTAGATGATTCTATTTGCATGATTACTGATTTATTGGTGTTATCTAAGAATCTAGTTTGATTTAATTGGTTAATTAAACAAACAAAATTTATTCTAAACCACATTAAGGTCTTTGTGTGCATTTTCTGGTTGTGTGCTAAATAAGATTGCTTCGTATTATTAGCTTAAGCGCAATTGCGTTAGGATTAATAATACAAACTGATTAAAATCCTATGTGATAATTTAGGAACATTAAACATTAATAACCAGAGGATTTAAATCAAACTAGATAAATTTTTAGGGGACAAGAAAGGGAAAATATCAGGGGCAAGATTCTAGATTGGTTACATCTTGTTTAATTGCATAGTTTTTGGTCATCTATTTCTAATTCTGTTCATTATTTCCATTTCATGCATAATTCCCCACTTAGTTTAATTTTAGTTTCTTGGATTATTAATTTGATTGATTTGGTTAAAAGCTCCTTGGGAGATGACCTAGTGGGCATTATACTACAAACCAGTAAATTGATATTAATCTTGGCCGATATTGACAACCATGAGTGAAAATTTTCTTTACCAGTTATACATACGGGTTTGATTTTAATTACAAAATGAATTTCCTCTTCTTCTTCTTCTCTCTGCTTTTGTGTTAATCTTGATTACACCAGTTAGGTAATTTAGATTCCATAATTACTAGTTTGTTTACATGATTTGAGAGTTATGTTTGATTTAATTGGTTGATTGATTAATCAAATTTATTCTTTTTATCATGTTAGATTTTCTATGTTGTTAATTTGGCGTGGTTGCATAAGGCTTAATAACAGGGACTAATCATAACACTAGGTGGTAACTTAGATACATCATATAGCAATAATTGAGAGATTAAAATTAAACCAAGGGAAACCTTAGAGGACAAGGGAGGTGAGACATCAGGGAACCTACCATTAGTCGTGCTTTAGTGAATTGATTTGTTTCCTAATTTGTTTTAGTAACTAGTTTCTTATTTTGATTAATCTCTTAATTTTGCATAAAAGCCCCCATTCAAATGAATTCCAATTTTGTGAGTTCTTTTAATTACTTAATGTAATTGGTTTGACCAAAGGCTCCTTAAAAGAAGACTGGTGAATACCATATTGCAAATCATTTAATTTAACTAGTCTTGGCCAATTTAACATGTGAATTTTCCTATTACCAAGTTATAAGCGCATTTTTTGCATTGCTATATATGAAGCATGTGATCAATGTGTTATTTAAGTTGTTTATTGTAATATCTGGCTCCTCAAAAATATGAAAAAATATGAGAAATGTAACGTACAACTTCTTGGTAAATATACAAAATTCACTATATACAAAAGGAAGTTCTCTAGATATAGTGATTTGAGGTCCAATAAAATTAT